>JADLZL010006593.1:0-81942 GCA_015844335.1 Chrysopogon serrulatus
GAAAGCAAATGTCAGGTAACAATAGGAGCTGGGGATACCAGCGACATTACAGCACCAGCTGGGAACACCAGCAAAAGAAGGAAAGCATACTGGAAGACCAGCAGCGAACAGAAAACAAGCTAAATCACAGTTCCACCACTTCAGTTGCCGTCGTATGACTTGGTTTGAACCCCTTCAACTACTCCAGAATCGTCTTCATTGCTTGATCAACTCGCTCTTTATCACCATCCTTCAACAGGATACTCTATTCCAGCGACAAAACAGTACTTGCAGGAAAAGCAAGACATTGAACAACACAGAGATCCTAAATTTCTATCACGTCCGTTGCTGATGTTTCTACAGGCTTGAAGTTCTGTAACCATCTCATAATCACATTCAGCACCTTCTTCACCCGCTCTTGATCACCCGCCTTCAACAGCACACTCCATTTCTGCATAAAAGACACAGCAGAATATATAACGTCAGTAGGTTTTTTTGGAAAACATTTCTCAATAGTCATCTTATTCCTGTTTACCCATAAGGACCAAGCAAAGCCTGCAAAGAAAAATATTAGTAGATTGCCTGAGACAGGAGCATCCCCCAATAACCAAAGACTGGTAAAATCACCCAACGATGAAGGACACTCCCCAACACTGAAGATATCCTTAATCATTCCCCAAACCAACTTAGCCAAATGACAATTAAAAAATAGATGATTCACAGATTCTTCATAAGGACAAAGACAGCAATTTGGGCTCCCTTGCCATCCTCTCTTCCTTAGAGAAGTAGAAACCTGCAATTTATTATTAACAACTTGCCACAAAAAGAATTTTATTTTTAAGGGAAGTTTGCTTTTCCATATCAGGCCCGCCACTCTACTGGACACCCCCCTGTCCGTAATAAACCTATATAGGGACTTTGTAGTATACACTTTCTTCTTTTCTAACTCGCAGACCACCCTATCCTCATCTTGCTGCAAAGATATATCCTGAATGGACTCCACCAATTCCAACCAACGATCATATTCAGCAGGAGATAAAGATCTTTTGAATTCCATAACCCAGGTATCGTTCTCACGGCAATCAGCCACCTGACAAAGGGGATCAGCCACCATTCTGAAAACATCTCCATATGCTAAACATAAAGGAACAGATTGTGCCCAACAATCTTTCCAGAAACTACAGCTTTTGCCATTTCGAACCTGAAAAAAAGCTCCCCATTTGAATAAATGCTTTATTCTGTGCAAACCTTGCCAAAACTGCGAAACACCCTTAGTCCTGGACTCAAAGAAACCCCCCTCCTCCATGTACTTAGCTTTAACCAGCTTAAACCAGAGCTCATTCGGTGCTTGAAAAATTTTCCAAATCCATTTAACAAGCAAACAGTCATTCATGATCCTAGTATTAATAATACCCAACCCCCCCTGATCTTTAGGTCGGCAAACCATGTTAAATTTTGCCATATGATATCTAAATTTATCCTCAGCCCCTCGCCAAAGGAATCTTGATCTGATAGTGTCCATCTTAGAATGCACTCCATTCTGTAGCCAATAGAAACCCATGCAATAAAGGGGTATACTGCTTAAACAAGAATTAGTAAGAATTTGTTTCCCTCCTGAGGATATAAACTTTCCTTTCCATGGATCCAACCTTTTTTCAATTTTCTGAGGCAAGAAATTAAAAGCCCCCTTGGCTAAATGCTGGTCACTAACAGGAATACCCAAATATTTCATAGGCAGCTCACCTAGCACACAATTTAGCATATTAGCCATCTCTTCCCTTTTCCCTCTGTGACACCCCAAAAGCAAAAACCTCACTCTTGTGATAGTTAATTTTTAAGCCTGTTAACCATTCAAAGCAGTACAAGATCAACTTGAGGTTAGTTATTGATTGGATCGACCCATCAATCATGATAACAGTATCATCCGCATACTGAATATGGGTAATACCTCTAGGTATAAGATGATCCAACACCCCTTTAATATGCCCTTTATCTGCAGCCTTACCTAACATCACCCCTAAGGCATCAGCTACAAGATTAAACAACAATGGGGACAAAGGATCACCTTGCCTTAGGCCTCTAAAGGTCTTGAAATATGGACTCCTTGTCCCATTGACATTGATACAAACTCTCCCATCCTTAACTGTTTTCATGACACAGGAAACCCAATTAGGAGGGAAACCCTTTCCCACCATAACTTGTTCCAAGAAGGACCATCTTACTCTGTCATAGACTTTTTCAAAGTCTATTTTCAAAACTAACCCCTTCTTCCTAGAGCATCTTAGTTCATGTAACACCTCATGCAGGACCACTACCCCCTCCAGAATGTTTCTACCCTTAATGAAACCAGTTTGGTTCCTGCTAATAACCTTATTAGCAATAGGTACCAATCTGTTAGTTAGAACCTTAGTAAAGCATTTGTAGTCCACATTCAAAAGGCATATAGGTCTATATTGCTTAATATTATTTGCCTCTTTCACTTTGGGAACCAAAGTGATTACCCCGTAATTGAGCCTTTTGATATCCAGCAGACCTTCCTCAAAATCTGTAAACATTTTACCCATATCTTCCTTGATCAACTCCCAAAATTTCTTAAAGAATATTACTCCAAAACCATTCGGGCCTGGAGCGGAATTAACCTTCATCTCCATAATGACTCCCTTAATCTCCTCCATGGAAAAAGGTCTAGTCAAAAAAGCTCTATCTTCCTCAGATAGGCAGGAGTCAGGAGGCCAGAAAAGTTGACCCAGGGAAAAATTACATGGCTCACTGGCTCCAAACAAATACTTATAAAACCCTACAATGTGCTCAGAGATAAGTTCCTGTCCCCTAATCTCCCCACTTTCAGACTCAAGAAAAGCAATTGTGTTCTTCTTCCTCCTACCACTCATGTATTGGTGAAAGAAACTGGAATTTGCATCCCCTTGTAAAATCCAGTTCTTACCATATCTTTGTTTCCATTGTATATCCTCTATTGCCACTATCCTATCTAACTGATTCTCCAATGAAATTCTTTCTGCCCATTCTTCCAAACTTAGAAGTCTTTGCTCAGCACACAAGTCAATCTCTTCTATTCTCTTAGATAGCCTTTCCATAACCTCCTTTTGCTCCCCTTTTCTCTTTAAGTTCCACCCTCTCAGGTACTGTCTCAACTGCTGTAGGCACCCATGCCATATATCTAGAGAGTAAGTGTCCTCAGAGAAAGATCTTCTAAATTCTTTCCATTTGCTCTCCACTAACCCCTGGAAACCCTCCACCTGAGTCCACATTTCTTCAAAAGAGAAGTACTTATTTCTAACAGACCCATGTTCACCAGAGTCCAAAATAATTGGGGAATGATCAGATCCCACCCTAGCCTTAGACCAAGCATAACTATTTGAAAAACGTAAATCCCAACTAGAAGAGGCCAGAATTCTATCCAATCTAATCAAAGTAGGATGTTGCTGCTTATTAGACCAAGTAAACTTGACACCACTGACATATAGATCTCTCAGAAAAAGATTACCAATAAATTCATTGAATAAAGCCATAAGTCTGGGGTCACCCTGACCCTGATTCCTCTCACTGTTACTTCTAATCAAGTTAAAATCACCCCCTAAGATAAAAGGTAGGTCTATATGATTATGAATGCATGATTATTGGATAAGTGTATTTGCTTAAAGGAGCCGTCTAGCCAGCACTCGAGTGTGGATTTTCCCCTTTTTTCAGTGTTCATCTTCTTCCTCGCCTCCGTCGCCACCCACCTGTGGCAGAACCTTCCAAATTATATGGCCCACAAGCACCTGACATTGTCCCTAAGACCTCTGTCGGCGTACTTGAGCACCACATAACCTAGAATGTTACGTCGGGTGAACCCCCCGATAAACCACAATTCCTCGGGATCGATACTTACAGAGACATCACAAAGTATTACAACGGTTTTCATACAAAGTACGAGTAGCGGAAGACTTACAATAACTTAATTTACAAAACTTTTGTCAAACTTATACAAATCGAGTAACGTTATTACAAAACAAGCGGGAAGTATCATTACTTAACTTTATTACAAACACAACAACGAAAGTGCCCCACGGGCCACACAACTTATTCATCAAAGCAAACTCTTCCTCGATCACCGTCATGCAACAAGGGCCGTAGCACTCTTGTCCATGCGGTTCCGCAACAGGGGTTAAACAAACCCCGAGTACAAAAGTACTCCGCAAGACTTACCCGACCAAAAATTAGGGAGAAGACTTCGGGAATGCTGGCTAGTGGGAATCAAGGTAAGGCTTTAGCAAGATCAAATGACATCTTTGCAAAAAAAGACTAAGCCAGTCCTTACTTTACTACATCAATCACTTGTCAACCAAGTATCGGATTCAAAACTTTCCATCATCAACTTCCATTATTACTACGATCTTTGGTGCAAGGATCACGGCTCCCATATCGTGGAGCACACGACGATTCGAATCGCTTTTATATACCCAGTTTGGGGCTTCTAGCCACCACGATGTATGCAGGACCGAACATCTCACATACATCAACTCACGCTTGCATTTCTCCCTGCCGGAACGGATCCTAGCCACGAGTACAATTACACCATTTTCCCTACGCCGTCGGTCACAACCGTCGACGGGTATACCCGTAGTATGGGTACACACTACTTCCGTGCCGGTTGTCCGTTCTCGCATAGATCATACAAGGGAGCTTACCGCCATTAGCATGCGACTAGTACTATCCAATAACCTCATGATCCAAGGGCCAAGGCAACGAAGCGGTGCTTAACCGACTCACAAGTGGGCGACACTACACCGGGGCACTAGCCCCCTCCCCGGTGCAAGTCACTCCACCCGGTCTCGATTTACTCATCATCATGCTCTTGTTGCGTACCCTTGACCCGATCAAAGTAAAGGGATACCAACAAGTAACATCGGGTTTTCGTAATTGCCCTCAAGGGGATTTTTTGTTATCACATCTTTAAAAACATTTCATAAAGCCTTTGCTATCTGCAGGGGCTAAGCATGCACTAGCATTTTCGAAATCAAAACAGGTATCCGGGGTGTATAGCAAGGTACGGTAAATGCATCAAATAAGTATATCACACAACTCCTGTTACCTAATGCATCACATCATCAACATATAAATATAAAAGCTTTTCGAAATACAAGGAAGGGTTTAAATGCATCCGGGGCTTGCCTTGGGGCTCGACGAAGTTAGGATTAGCGATGGCTTTGCCGAGATCGGGACCAATCTCCTCACGCCCGAACACCTTCTTCGGGGGGCGCGGCTACACGATTGAGATGTATGATTACGATGCGGTAATAAAAAGAGCATGCGATAATGATGCAACGATTGTTAACCTATCTTGAGTACAACTTTCCTTCACGGTATAGTTGCACTAAGAAGGTATAACTAGCGTCGACGACGACGGACTAACGATACATAATCAACATAAAATGCCGAAGGTCATTAGAGTTAATGACCTAGGGTCATCACTCAATCCCAAAATCAGGCAACACTAACGGTGATTAAGGGTGATTACTAATTTATTGACCATTTTTACAGTCGTTGAAAGCCGCTAATTAACTTGCTAATTAGGGATCAACTAAACCCTAATTAACCACATGATTAATTAATTAAACATTAATTAAACAAGGTATTAATTAAGCATAATACAAAAATTAATCAAAACTTAACCAAACTTCATAATTAAGATCATTATCATCTAATTAGCACACAAAACAAATTTCATAATTTTTGGACTTATGTTTTAATTATTAAAAATCATGGAAGTTGCATTTAATAATTAAAAGAGCAAATTATTGCACAATTAAATTTTATTGAAAAAGCAAAGTTAGTATTTTTTCTGGCGTAGAGCATAGCACAAGGATCACATATATATTTTTGTTCAAATTTTATCTGCCCAAATGAATTTATAGCAAAAAGATGAAAAACAGGGAAATAAATTCATTTTAGAAAAAGAGAAACTCCTCCTTTCTCTCCCTCCGGCACTGTGCGGCCCGGTGCAGCCAGCGACCTGTTTCCCAGCAACGCGCCACACGCGGACAGCCCAACCAAACCCAGCTTGTGGCGCCTCTCCCTCCTTTCTCTCTCACTCCCACTGACATGCTGGCCCCACATGTCGGTCCATCTCTCTCTCCTTTCTGTTCGAGCCGGGCGAGCCAAGGCGGTATCGGCCTTGAACTTCGTCGTGGCCGATGCCGGCGGCTTGTTTCATTTAACACAACACACTCCTCTCGACCAGGCGAACCCACCCGAGGTACTACGGCTACCACCCCCGGAGCCTTGGCGGCCGGCTGACATGTGGCCCGGCAGACTTCGCCGCGCGATGGCGTTCTAGATCACGAGGCTTCGGTAGAGACCAAGGCAGAGGTGGGGATAGGTTTAGGGACTCACCCGACTTCGGTGCTTTGCGGTGGTAGGGGCTGAGGTGGGCAGAGGGGATAAGCCGCTGACGGCCGGTGGGCTTGGCGGCCTTTCTAGGCGGCGGGGAAGAAGGGAGGCACGCGGTTGATTCCGGCAGCGATAGGAGGCGAGAGCGGGCTCTGCGGGTGCGCAACGACGAGACGGACTCGTCTGCAAGATGGGGCGGATGGAAAAGAAGTATGGCCGGTGAATTTTGCCGGTGACCGGGAGCAATGCAACGGCGGCGGCGGAAGAAGAAAACTTGACGGCGGCAACGACCACGGCCTTTTATAGCGCGACGAGGGCACGGTGAGGTGGCCAGCAACTTCACGAACCTGGCCAGGTGGTTGGCGTCGCGGTTCAGCCGGCGACGACGCTAGAAGAGCCACGGCGACGATCACCGACCGGCATGGGCAACGCGAGGTGGTGGCCCCCCCACTTGTTGACACTGTAGAAAGAGATCTTTTGCTTTTCTTTTTCAAATTACTCCAAAAATTTGAATAAAAGTCGAAAAAATTCAAAAATACAGATTGCTCAAAATTTAATTCTCTACAACTTTTATTAAAGAAGTTTTGTCAAATTTCAAATGTATTTTGAATTTGCATTTCAAATTCAAAAAGAGGGCAAAACCTTAATTTTAAGGATTTCAAAATTACTTTTGATTTTTGAATAAAAGATGAAAATCTCCAAAAATAAAAGTTGTTCCATTTAGCAAGATCTACAACTTTCATTTAGGAAGTTTTTCATGAAACCAAATAATTTTTGAATTAGAGTTTAAAACTCAAAAAGGGACATTTTCCAATTTGTAGAACTTTTGAAATTAGTTTAAATTTTATTCAAAAACTTGAAAAACTTTATATACCAAAGTTGTAGAGCTCAAAGAGATGCACAAACTGTATTTTTGGAGTTTTCCCAAATTTTGAATATTTTGGGATGAAATTGCAAGGGGGGCAAAAACACTTTGAAATTCAAACCTTTTGAAAAGGAATTTCAAATTGGACTTTTGGGCAATTAATTAATGAAGTTGTGGAACTTTTCAAACCCAACCAATAGCATATTTTCAAAGTACAAACTTCATACTTTGAAATGGTGCCATTGATTAGAAACTTTTATTTAGAAAATCAATTATGGTTAGCTCGAAATTGAAAATGAAATTCGAATTCCAACACTTAACCAACTAGGGTTAGGGTTTGGGACTCGGATTCCAAATTCAATTTTGGTTCTCGCTTTTACATCATTTGAATTGTAAAACATAGTTAGGGTGTGAGTCAGAGTTAGCCAAGCACTTGCAACCATCAAGATTAGTTTTAATTGGTTACTTTTATAAACAGGAATCAAACATGTGAATGGAGTTTAAATGATAAACACATACACATACGGTATAAAAGAGCTCAAACAACACCCTAGAATTGTAAACTCATTTTGGTTGTTTGAATTAGTGTTCTCTAATCATGAATGCTCATGCAATGATGATGATGACATGGCGGGGTTTAGGCTAACGTAACACCGGGGGTGTTACACCACCCAACTAAAGAGAAATGGGTCTATTTATTGAAGCACAAAGGATAAATGAGCCCACCTGCAAAAATCAATCGACACATGGGCTGCGTAAGGGTGGGTTTCTGTTCGTTCGCATGGACTATAGGGTGGGAGTTGGGCTTACGTTGCAGCAAGACAGTTGAGTCTCGGGGCCTCGGACTTCTATTCGCCAAAAAAAACAAACAGTCTAGGCCTTACGTCGCAGGTTTCCACTATTGGTGAGCATCTCCCCGCCGTCGCCATCCTCCGCCTCTCAAGCGATCCCAACCATGCCGGGAGGAAATAATCTCGAGTACCTAGAACGACCAAGGGAAGCCTAGAGCGAGAGAGCTTTACCCCACCTTTACCGCGGGGGGCGAAGATAGGGTGATCTTCCACGCCGATGTACAAGTTTTTTTTTTCCCTTGGTAATCATACTAACCCAAATTTGATTGACTTCGGTGTGTTGCGGTTGATAAGTTGGGCCTTGAGGGGGTTGGTCTTACTCTTGTTTGAGGCGCCCTCGGCTTTGCCATATTCAACATTGATGGTGTCCAATTGTTCTACCAAAAGCGGGCGGTATTTGCTTTAATCTTCCTTCCGAGTGTAACTTGATTGTTGAATCAACGTCATCGACCTATTTTTTTACGGATTTGCTTTGTCTCTGCAGAACATCCGGGCAAACTTTGTCAAAGATTATATGACACATGGCGTCGGTGCCCCTTTCCTTTCTTTCCTTACGCTCATTGTCAATATAGCCGAGCAAAGTGATCTTGCCTAATCATGATTCTATTTTGTATTCTATTACTTGATGGGTGGCATATGGATACAAAGCTCACTTTGTTTTCATTTTATTAGCTCGTATTTATTCAAACTCTTAACCATAATTCTGTTTTGCAAAGCATGCAGTATCTAGTGTGATCTTTGTTGCACTCATGCCTGAAAACTACTTTCACGAAAGTTCACTATGTGGGCAATTGATTGCCACATAGTGAAACCTAATACATCGGTTTTTAATTAGTAAGCGCTAGCCGGTTTTAACTGCATTCATTAGATCTTGTTTGTTCAAACTCTTTTCCATAATTACGTTAGTAAGTGTCTAGTGTGATCTTTGTTGCACTCATGGCCGGAAACTAGTTTTTCTGAAATTTCACGATGCAGACAATTGATTGGCGGAGTGAAACCTAATGCATCAATTTTTAACTACTAACGCTAAGCTAGGCATGACTTAGCCCGGACATGATACTACTACTATATGAAAGTGCTACTGTGGTTCATTTAAAAAGCATTGCATTACTTTAGGAATGAATACTTATTCTTAATTACAATGCGCAAGAATTGGGTAAACAAAGACTTAAAAACAAGAATATACCTTTGACGTGCCTACTGAATTTATGCCCACTATCATGATTTAGAGATACCGGCATGACACTTGATAGTCGTATTTTACCCTTACCATGTTTATCTGTTATATCGGGTTATCTGGCCGAAAGAATTTAAGACTTTCAAGGACAAGTCCAGTGCATTCAACCACACTGGTATTAACAAAGTGAGCTTTCGCAAATGATCAAGAAATGGCACCTCAGGTCAATTATTAGTTGTTGGAAAGGAGGAGCACAGAACAATCATTGAACAGAAGTTGGTTAGTATAGGCTCCCTTCTTTGCTTATGGTCAACACCGGGAACTCCTCCGGTCCATCCTACCTCTCTTTCAAGCCATAACGACGGTTGACATTGGTGACGGCCTCACCACCCTCTTCCGGCATGATGTGCGGTTCGAGGACGGCGCCCTTGGCGATCGTTTCCCAAGACTGTTCTCTCATTGCCTCAAAGCGGATGACAATGTCCATCAAAGTTTGTCGGTTCGGGCCTCCAAGGTGCCTTCGTCAATCGGGCTGTCCAACGAGGCACGGCGGGGAGCTCCAACAACCGATGGGCATCATCCGGAATACCTCCCCTGTCGGACAATCGACAAGCGAAGCTCTCCCTTCCGCCGCTCCCCGGATAAGCTTGACACCTCGGTTGTGTATAGATTCTTTGAAAGCCAAGGGGCAACCAAATGATCCGTCCTCAACCTTCATCGGCGTAACTTCGGCTCCACCTAGAGTGCAGCTCTTCATGTGGCTTCTTGTCAAAGGGAGGATCCGGTGCAGATCAAACCTCTTGAGAAAAAAGATCGCTCATCCCCAGGCGCCCTCTGCAGTGCCGAGCACGGCGGAAGCTACGCCGATCACATTGTTTTTCAACGCCCTTTTGCAACACGGTTACGGTCAGCCATCGGGCTCGGCAATCTCCACGGGGAACAACGGCAAGTCGGATCCACCTCATACGTACGTTCAGAAACCTGCGGACGATCGGTTCAGCGCATTCATCTCCCCCTCTCTGGCGGCACCTATGGAAAAAGAAGGAATGGCGTGGTATTCAGACACGAACACCTCAATCTGAGATCCCTCCTTCTCTTGTGCAAGGCTGAAGCTTCCTTACGGAAAGCAAGAATGCCCAAACGGTGCAAAAATATAACAGACGCTTGGGTACTACATCTTGAATACACGGTGAATAATTGTACTGATGTAACCTAAGCGAGGAACTCCTGGTCCCCCCCTCTCAGGCGGGAACCTCTGTACCTATGTAAAGTGCTTTGAATTCCATCAATAAAATCAGGTGGGGAGCAATCCCCCGTTGATGAATGTTCAATTTTTTTTTTTTTTGAGAAGCAAGTTTGATGCGGTATTTTGCGAGAAAATATCCTGCCTGTGTAATGCGGCTGTAATGGAGGTGATGTGGGGCATAAAACATCTCATGAAGACTTTAGTGCCTCGGTGAGCTTCCTATGGAGGAGCGCCTTCAGATGAGTTATGGATTAAAGACTCTGCTTAATCGTCATGGTTTAAATGTTAAACCAGAGATGGTGAGAGCACTGTTTGCTTTCCCGTATGGATGGCACTAAATGCGTTCTGCTTTACTATTGCTCTCTCTAATGTACTGTTATGCTTTTCGATAGTTTGTGCGCTTGAGCCCTTAATTGCTGCTGAACAAACTTTTTGATACAATATTTCTATACATTTTAAATTTTTCTGTTATTGATGAAGTATTCTTCTTGTATCCAGGTTGATGAGCATATTATTGACGCAGCATGTGTCATACAGGCTTGGAGCTTAATGAAAATTGCAATAGCTCTCAAGGTTTTATGTGATCCTCAAAATGAAGATACATATGATGATCCTGAACGGTAAACCACAAATCTTCTGAATTTATCTCGGTTTCTCACCGTTTGATGTAATCTAGTCATTTAAGTAATGGGGCCAAAGCGTGTTTCTTTCAGATGTTCTCAAAGGACGAGCTACTTAGGTTGAAAACTGACGCAGGTCTGTATGATGGTAAGCTACTGAAGCGTACCTGTATGACAGTCTACAATGAAATAGTGTGGGCCCGTGAAGTCAAGGCTGATGCAAAAACGCTATTGATTATGTTGCTCTATGAACATGAAAATCGGCCATGCCTGCCTGAGAATTCAGTGATCAGTGCCACCACGGAGAGGAGGATAAGCTCTGGCCCTTCTACGTCCCGGAGGTTGACAAGCAAGCAAGTGGTCCATGAAGCTGGATCGGACATTACGGGAATGCTGAGAATCCACCGTGGAGAGAGCAGTATCGATCCCTGAGCCTGCTGTCCAACAGGTTAAGCAGGAAGTGGTATGAGCACCGTTAGTGCTAAAGATAAACAGATGCGTTTGTTCTGTTCATGCTGATACACGAGTCTTGGAGAGGACTTGAAGTCGATCTTATGAGTTATATGGTATGATTACACGTGCTGGAATTTATGGAAGGAGCGTAACCGAAGAATCTTCAACAATGCCCAAGAACCGGCCTCTCACATTGCCTCAAAAATTAGGGAGGACATTGAGCAAAGGAGAAGAGCTTTAGAAAGGGGGTATAGCAAGTTGCAGTCTGTACTGTTTTGGGGATTTCTTTGCTGTAGTCTTGGTGCTTCTATTTTTCTTCACCCTCTATTTCTCCCCTTTTCTTTGCCTGTACAACTACTTTTTTATCTATCTTAATTGAGAGGCAGAGCTCCTTTTATTTCTTTAAAAAAATGATTTTTTCGCTGCTTATGTTCCTTTCTGTCTACTGCGAATATGTGGTTAATTAAGATGTTTGCGTATGTTTTGCCTTGGCCCCGGCTTAGCATGCCATGAGTATGAGTTTTTGGCATTCTGCAATGTTTTTTTTATCTACCACGTTCGGTTTTGGGTTTCTTTTCTCTAGCTTTTGGGTCCGATTTTTTTTTAAAAAAAATCAAGCGGAATATAATTATGAGTTATAGACAGATTCAATTTTCTCGAAGGATTCGTGTATGATTAGGATACTATCGATGTGTTGATCCTGCCGCCTGTCATACGATTCCAATTCCGATAATGTAACAAGAACTTAATTTATACAACATATATGTACTGTTGGCAAGCCGCCGGCAGCCGCAATTTATCGACGAGAGAAGCAATCACGAATTCACGATCTTGGACAGGCGTGCATGCATGGGCAAACCCAAACCACAGGCTTTTCGGCACAGGCGCGGCAAGGAACATGCCCAAGCCATGGACGACGTAAAGCTAGGACTAGGAGGCGGCGATCATCATCCCGACGTCGACGGCGAAGGTGATGTCTCGGCTGCGGTCTCGTCCCAGCAGCAGCCGCCGCCGCCGCTGCAGCTGCCGGAGGACATCATCTTCGACGTGCTAGCAAGGCTGCCGGTGAAGACGCTGTGCCGGTTCCGGTGCGTGTCCAAGTCCTGGCGCGCGCTCATCTCGTCCCCGGCATTCGCCTCCGCGCAGGCATCCCGCGCCGCCGCTCCCTCGTCGCCGGCGTGTTCGGGCCGCCGTCCCCGCTCGACAAGTTCCGCCCCGCCCGTGCGCCGCTGTTCCTTCCCGAGCCGTCGCTCGAGCTGCGGGTGATGGACCCGGCCGACGGCGGCAGCGTCCTCAGGGTGGTGAAGGACGTCAAGAGCACCAAGCTGATGTGCGGCGCGCGGCTCGGCCGCCTCGCCATGGTGGACCAAGGCGAGCGCGGCGCCAGGGTCATCGATCCGGCGACCGGCCGGGTGATGGTGCTCGATGGAGGAGGGTCGCCGTGGACGATGTCGTCGACTACTGCAACAACCACAGTGTCATTATATAGCGATGGGAGAACAGCCACCACCGCCACCGCCGGCGGCCACGACGACGACGGCGGCGACATTAACGCCGTCCACGCATGCAGGCTACGCTTTTACAGCTTGGGTCGTGCCACACCGTCCGGGGCATACAAGGTTGTACGTCTGCGTGACTGTTTAGGGAACAACGGTGCTGTCCAGATCTGCCATGTCGCCACCGTACCATGGCCATGGGAAGATGATGGCATTGCCATGAAAGCCACTGCTTCTTCCATTAGTTGGAGGCAGAGGCCAGAGCCGCCGATCCTTACCTGCTGCTGCTCTAGCTGCACGGCCATTGTTGATGGTGTCCTCCACTTCATGAATCACATGTGCCCGTCCCACAGTGGACGCCCATGGGCGAAGCCACTGATAATGAGCTCCCGCGTATATATAGTCTCTTTCGACCTCGAGAGCGAGGAGTGGAAGCCAAAGATCATCAGTGGCCCACCAATCGATAAGGATGTGAGATGGGATAATCAGGCTCTAGCAGCCCTGAAGGGCTCCTTATGCCTAATTCGAACTGATCATGTAGGTTCCTGTTACTACACAAAGGGCATATGGTTTCTTGTTGATTCCGAAAGGAGCATATGGGTCAAAGAGTATGCAATACAGATGCCTGGAAGTTGGTGTCTTTTTAAACCCTTGGAGATACTGGTTGACGGACGAATATTGATGCTAAACGCCTTCAAGAAAGAAGAGGAAAATCTGCGTGATGTTCAGTGCGTCCTGCAACTCTACCATCCTAGCACAGGTGCTCTCACAAACCTAATGGAGATGGGCAACGATTTTAGGGGGCCACTGATGCTTTATACTGGGAGTTTATTCTCCTGATATATTGTTTTATTTATAAATGCTCCCAAACATTTGGATCACCAATTAAAAGACTATGGCATGCAATTCCTATTTGGGGAGTTTACATGTGTTATCTATTAAATCAATGTTTTATACACTTTATTTCATTGATGATTCAAATGTTCATCATTCCTTTTTAAATCCACTGTGTATATCATGTATGCAAATTTGTTTGTTATTTTTCCTTGGGTCGAGATAAATAAATTCTATTATGTTTATGTTACATATGTGTACCATGTAGCAGTCACTGAAAAGCGTCTTTAGAGTTCATTAAAATGATTCTTTATTTTCTGCAATGCAAGACATTTACGTTTTTCTTCGAGCAAAAGTATACTTATGTAGAGTTTGTTTTTTTTTTTTTTTTTTTTAGGGGAATGTAGACCTCAGAATTGGGCCTAGATTAAAAGGCCCGGCTCAAAGAAAAGCCCAGGCTCGTTTAACCATGGACCTTTCACGTTGGTGCCCTACCCGCTCCCTCACGACTCCCGTCTGGCCTCCCGTCCTCCGGTGGCGGCGCCTCGCCTGCGCAGCGTCGACGTCCTGCTGAGCGCCGGAGCGGACCTGCCCCGCGCTCGGCCGTCCCAGTCCTCCTCCGCAGGCTGCCGGGCTGCGCAGCCGCAGCTCCTCCGGGCGCCCGGGCTGCCGGCGGCAACACCCCTGCGGCCTGCTCATCGCCTTCTCTGCAAGACTGTTTCTGGTGAGTAAATGAGTACTGAGACTACAGACTAGATGCTTGCACGGGCTTCAAATTGGCGATTGATTGATGGTGTAATGTGAATCAGTAGTTGGTATTTGGTAGACAGCAGCGACTAGAGACGAAGGTTTTCGTACGCCTACAATTGGTGATTGACAGATTGTGAAATGTGAATTTGTGATCCATCATATCTGCGTATGATTGGTGCGCAGGACTGATTTCATGAAACTTGAACTCCAACTTGGTACCTTATCGAATAAGCGATTTTTGGATTCAGATCCTGGGTCCGCCACTAGGAGGATGGAATGGTTATTTGTTGATTACTTTGTTGCTTTGTAGTTCTCTTGTGTAGCACATGGGTTGGTGACCGTTACCCATGGCATTGAGCCCTACCTGAAACCCAAGGTGACTTGCATTTTTGTTTCCTTGGCTTGTTTTCGTGTCTGAAGCTGTTACTAGAGTTTGAAAGGTCAAGGCTGTTTGGATGGTATCAGTTGATTTCTTGTGCCCTTCCCTGAACACAGAACACATCATAATTTATCAACTATCATGTTTGTCAGAGATGCTGCTTGATATTTCCTATGAGTTTACTCACATTTTGTTCTCCGTTGGACATAACCAGTACTGTTTTTTTTTTTTTTTAAATCGCATGTTCCATTGACATGATTTAAACACACCTGATTTTGTATTTGGCATTCACTTATGGTGTTTATGCTGTTTAATTCTTTTATTTATTGAACTGTGTCTGCTCATTTTGATAAATTGCCTTCATAAAAAACTCTATTTTAGTATGTCCACCAAAGAAAAGAAAAGTCAGGTTAATTGCAAATTTCTCATTGGTGCAGCAAAGGTAGTGAATGGCTTCCAGTGCACGGGACATCATGTTTCGGCGTCTCAAAACACTAACCATAAGCCCCGCACTGGCATCTGGTGTCACCAGTCAGCACCACCAGCTTCAACAGCGTGCACCAGTGAGTGGCACAGCCAAAGGAAAGGCTAAGCTCAAAGCAGGCCAGCCTTTGAAGCGTTCCACCATTGGAGCGAAGAAAGGGGCACCTTCCACTGGTGGTGGCGGTGGTGGCCGTGGTCGTCGTGAGGCCATTGAGCGCATCACTCAGATTTCAGAGTCTTGTCTCAATGCCTCTACTCCGCTGCGGCACTTGCCCCCCAAGGAGCGTCTTCGCGAAGCTAAACGTGAGGAACTGGGACTTGTCTCCAAGGAGAGGCAACGTGAGCTTGATGTAGCCAAGGCCAAAGCTAAAGTCAAATCCAAAGGCACTGCTGGAGATGACGGAGAACGTGTGCTTATGGGTCCACCTGGCCTTGACTATATCAGTCTTGGGCTAGTTGATGAGGAAGCTATCCCCAAGTATGAGCTCACAGTTGAGGATGGTCGGCGACTTGCCAAAGAGTACAGTCGTGTGCTAATGCGGCGGCACCGTGCAAGGCAAAAAGCGGAGTCAACGCTTCTGGCCCTCAAAAAGGAGGCCATTGATGCTCTTCCTGGGAAGTTGCGAGCTGCTGCTATGGTACCTGACATGACACCGTTCCCTGCAAACCGGTACATGGCGACACTCACACCACCAATTGAAGGATATATTGAAAAGGTGCGGGAAGCAGCCAAGAAGCACTCTGTGAAGGAGAAACTTCGCTGAGAATTCAAGCGAGGAAACTGTCTCCACATAAGGTGAGGACAGTTTAGTCAATTTTCTTCATTGATTTGCATTCTATTTGGGTTAAAGTTTTCATTCGTAAAAAGGAACCCATGATGATCAGATGTTTTGGCATACAAATTTTCTTGCTGAACATGTTTGTGTTACTAAGAGCATCCCTGTGGTCTTCAGTGGTGATGTTACTGTACCAAGATAATGTGGGAAATACCTTGTTCATCTAATTTTGACCAATCTTACAAGAAAATGCAACGACATCGGCAATGTCAAATTAGTTGTCTTGATACTAATATTTTGTTATAGATGTTAATATATTTTTCTATAAAGGTAGTCAAAGTTAGAGAATTTGGTTTCAGACAAAGCTAAAACAATCTAAATTTTTAACGGAGGGAATACACTATAGTTCTGAAGACTCAAATAATCTGAGCTAGTAAGATTGAACATGATATTGTTCGAGAGGAAAAAAAGATTGAACAAGGTATCTGACACATTATTCATTACAAGGAAGCTATGTTTCTATTTTCTACTAGACTTTCTCTTGCATTCAGTAAATCTCCTGCACTTATGTCTAACATCACTACCTTCACATCTGCTATCCCCAACTTTGTCAATTGTAAATGTCCTTATTTGTTTGCATCTTTTGTCAGCATTGGATAGCGGTCCAGTTTCTGGTAATTCATTTCTGTACTTTTACCAACCAGTTCTCACTATGTAATTCTCCTTGTTATCTCTAACTCGGTTCTATTTTTCTTTGGTAGGTGAATGAATATTCAACCTAATGTACAAGAACAGCTTGTGCACCAGATTTGGTGATCTAGTCAGATATATCCCAATCTGCTGAGCAGCCATGATCTAGTAAAATCCTTTTTGCCATTTTTTGTGCAACTCTACAGGATTGGCGTTCTTTTGAAGTTGCCGCTAGGCTGCTATTTCACTTTTTTTTAGTATGTTTGTTGTTGACAGCGACTTCTGTAATAAAGGGTTAGCAGTGAGACCGTGAAACCGAAGAGTGTCTGACTCTCAGAAATGAGTATTTTATACTCTTGGCTGCTAGATTGCTGAAACACCTGGGGTTGTGCAGCATATCTGCGTTTGGGCCTTTTTTTTATTGCAAAATAACCAGTAACGCAGAGGTTGAAGCTTCAGTTTTTAATTGCACGTGCATGTTTCCATGAGATAATGGTGTATTCTGTAGCTCAATTTTCTGCCAGATATCAATTTCAGCTTTATGAGTAGCCCTCATTTGATTTGGATTTGGATTTTTATGTTCAAAAAAAAAAAATTGGATTTGGATTTACAACATTGCAGTGCAGTTCTTTTTTTTGGAAAACTGCTGGCTGGATTATGGAGAGAAAATTAACAGTACAAACTTGAAATATGATGAAGCAAAACAAACGGCCTGAATGAGGCATTTAGGCCCTCAAAGCATTGCAGCGCAGTTCTTACATGGCCTTGCGATGCCTAGTATGCTATGCACTTATGCTGTACTATCTTGAGCTTCTTAGCTGTGTATAAAATACTAGAATGCACTGCTAATATTCAGGATTTTAGTTTTCCAGAAATACATGGCCTTCTGATTACATGCATATATATTAGAAGATTGGAGACAGACCAAATACAAACCGTGTGGTACTGGATCTAGTAGCTAGTACCACTTTATTTATTGTTGCTATTTCCGTATACATAATATTCATTCAGGTGAAAAGTGAATGCAGGGAAATGCAACAGCTAGCAATATTACGTTGCTAGGCACACCGGCAAGAAGTTAAGCATGCATGCAGCACGGTGCGATCAATCAATCGATCGATCGATAGACCATGTCGTCGCAGTTCGCAGGGACGAAAGAGAGGGTGTTGCCGACGAGGTCGTACAGTACGTGCATGTTCTGCTGCTGATAGTTGCCTATTATGGTCATGTTCCCCCCGTATGGCAGTATCCCAATGCACGTCGTGTCGTTGTCCAGCGGCCCCGCGTAGTTGCCCTGCGGCAGGTCCAGCGTCGCGCCTTTGAACCGCAGCTGCAGCGTCGGCATCGTCCGCGCCGACGCCGGGAACGGGAAGCAGAGAGCACCAGGCGGGGACGGGATGGCGACGGGCGTCATGTTCAGCTCGGAGACGAAGGCGTCGGTAAGGAGGCTGAAAACGTGCGGCGGCAGCATCGTGTACGTGGTGCCGGAGTCGATGATCGTCCCGCCGGTCCCGTCGGCGTTCAGCGCGAACGTGGACGCCGGCACCTGCAGCTTCGTTGACCCCACCGTGATGCTCGTCAGATTCAGGTAGTAGAAAGTCGACGACCTTGGCCTCCGGATGAACGGTGTGGTCTGCACGACGCCGCCGCCGCCGTAGAGGTTCGCCGGCAGGCCGAGCAGCACGGTGCTGGGCGTGGAACCCGTGTTGTTGGTGAAGCAGTAGGAGAAGTTGTCGACTTTGAGCTGCGACGGAAGGGACAGCTTGCCGCGGCCGAAGCCGGCGATGCCGGTGCCGGTGGAGTCGAAGTCGTGCAGCCCTTGGTTAAAGATGCCGCACCCGAAGGCGACGCCGTCCGCCGCTTTGCCGCCGTCAAACGTGAACGTGTCTGCGGCGAGGAGCCCGTTCGTCACAGAGTTGTCGCCGTAGGCGTAGGTGTAGACGCATGTCTGCCTTCCCCAAAATTTGGGGGTTCCGCACGACAGCACCGGCAGCTGCTGGCACGTCGAGGACTTGCAACGGAGCCGCGCGAACGTGCTGGAGCGTGACTTGTTGAAGTACGGCAGGGCCTGGTCGTAGCAGGCGACGCATGGCTGGCACTGCGTCCAGATGAGGTCGCTGCCGGTGTCCAGCGTCACCTGCACGGGCTGCGGCGGCGTGCCGATGGCGAAGCTCACTAGGTACTCGCTCCCCGCTGGGGCTGGGACCGCCGAGAGGGTGGCCGACGATGAGCCGGCGGCGGAGAGGGAGAGGAACCGCGCGGCGCGGGACTTGCTGCGCAGCGCCATGCGTTGCAGCAGCTCGCCGGGGCTGCTGCAATGCAAGTACTCTAATTAATACAGTGTCTGTGTGCGTCTTCACCACCACTTAGTTAACCCTAATTAACTAGCAGTAATGCGTATGTGTGTTTACTTGTACTGTGTCTGTGTGCGTCTTCACCACCACTTAGTTAACCCTAGGAGCTAGCCCCGGCCCTATATTATATACTGTGTTGTCTGTCTGTCGATGTTCATGCATATTCTTCACCACGTGCTGGTTTAGATAGTCTTGGTGATTTCATGACCTAGTTTCCAATACATCAAGATCTTAGAAACGGTGTAGAAGAGTTTTATCCTCGTGAAACTATCTCTACTTCTATAAAACTCTTAGTCTCTCTTTTTTATCAATACAGTGCCATGTCAACGTGTTTAATGCCCATAAAATTCTCCATTGAGGTTGGCCTAATAATTCGCTAACCAAACACGGTTACCTAGGAATAGTCCATAATATTCTAGAAGAGTTCTACCTACCGATCGAAAAGTATAGGTCCAGGTCATCTTTAATTTGGACCGAGTTGTAATGTAACTTATCGCTCCAATAATTCACATTAGTGTGAGCACTGCAGCAGTGGTTAGACACTTCACAAAAATAATTTTCAGGAACAGAACCACATTTACTATAGAGACTCGAGTACTAAGAGAGTAGCACTGTACTCCCTCTGTCCCATCTTCTATTTCTTTATATTTTCTTTATTCGTGTGATAGTGGACGATAGGGAGCTAGGAAAGTAATGGATGGATCGGTGTTGCACCCTGATATAGAGTAAGATCCACGCTAAGAAGCTAAAACGACTTCCTTTTTATATATTTTTTGAATCCTACGATGACCTCTATTGAGGTACGAGGGATATGACTTAACTATACTTTAATGATAACTTGCTATTACTTAAATGTAATTTGATAAATGTAATTTGATGATAATTAGGTATGACTAAACTAATATTTGATGATAACTTGCCATGGCTAATCTAACTTTGAGGTTGTTTGGACAAAATTAATTCTATCTCATCTCTAATTAATCTTCCTAGCTCGTCCAAATCTTTATAAATGTGAACATACATGGTGTTTGAAGGTGTAACACGTACCATGTGTTTTGCATCATATTAAAATTCACTAAAAATTTGAACTTCTAAACTTTACAACAAATTAAAACCCTGACTATTTAAATTCCGAAAAAAAACAATTTAGAAATGTTTTCTGAAAATCTCGCATCAAAATTCATCATATGCAATTACGTTTGATTTGTATGTTTGAAATGCTTGTTGGAGTGTTTGTGTGCTTTCTCATTCTTCATATTTCTCTGGAAATTTGGAAATATAAAACCATTTCTTTTATATTCTAGAAAAGCGAAATCATCTTCAACATACTATTTGCTTGTATATACTGTGGACTCGATGTCCCATCCATCTCTCTTTCTCGTGCCGGGACGTTCAGCTCAAGCACCGCGACCTTATCGGCCATCGTTCTCCGGCGACGTTCTTATATATCCATCCCGAGAAATAAAGCCGTCGACACGAGCAGGAGTCGCTGCCGCACGAGCATCGCGTGAACGCCGCGTTTCTGCGTCGTTTTGCTGGCATGTCGAGGAGTTGCTTGCAAGGGAACGGCAGAAACGTGCTGGAGCTTGACATGTCCAAGGGAGGGAGGGGTCGTAGCGGGCTTCGCACGGCTGGCACTGCGTCCAGAAGAGGTCGCTGCCGGTGTGTCCAGCGTCATCTTCACAGGCTGCGGCGTGCTGCCGATGGTGAAGCTCACCAGGTACTCACCGGCCGTCCCCTGGGACCGCCGACGGTGGCCAACGATGAGCCGGCGGAGAGGAACCGCGCGGCGCGCGCGGGACTTGCATTGCTGCGCAGCGCCATGTTAACGCGAGAGCTGGTGTGCGGGAAAGAGAACGCGAGTGCTAACGAGAGCTGAGACGCCAGGGAGCGAGAGAGATTAGTCTCAATCTCTGGCTAAATTTTAATAAACAAGAATGTTTCCAACTTATAACAAATGTCTAACAAACTATTCCTGAATAAAAGGGACAAAATTACTCTCCTAAACAAATTAACTCCTAAAGTCTGGGATCCTGATAACTGCGATGATCGATGCCGCCGAACTGCTGACAGCGCACCGACATCGTGCGCTCGCCCTGGTGCGCTGCTCAGCCAATAGTAGTCTGGTTGTGACGCTTGTAAGGGCTTCTCCAATGGTCCTCAAATAGCTAGTCTAGGAGCAATTGTATTGGCTATCGATGCATCTTTGCAAATAGCTAGCTAGATGAGACATAAAAATAATAAAAAAGTAACACTTTCATTGGCTGTTAAGGAGAGAGATCAAATAGCTAGCGACTTCCAAATAGCTAGCGACTTCTAAATAGCTAGTATAACACAATCTTCTAGAAATATCTCTCTCACATAACTCTCTACCATAGTGTTCATCTTTTCTTATTTCTATATCTCATCTAGCTAGCTATTTGCAAAGATGTCTTAATAACCAATAGAATTCCTTCTAGACTAGCTATTTGAACACCATTGAGACGCCCCTAAACCTTGCCGACCATATATAACAGGAGACGAAGCTGATGATGAGCACGGTTCACAAGAAGAATGTTTGTAGCGTATCCTTTGTGGGATCGTGGGATTTCATATTTGAGGTTGCCTTTTATTTTTGAAAGGTGTTAATTAGAGGTTTGCTGGCTGAGCAACTATGAACCATCAACCTCTAGTTGAATACTGATGATGCAGGTGGGGTTGTATAACCATGCATGTGCGGACGTACCTATTGCTTAGTGAACTCCAGAAATACATGTCTTGTCGGCATTGCAACTCAAAAATGTATCATTCAAGTTCAATGGCTTTCAACCATAACTTATATCACACATATTCTGTAGCGAGGCATATATCTGTTTTTCCCTGTAGCAGTTCAAGGTGCCCATCTTAGCCCTCTTCTTAATGAAGCCAAGGGAAAAACAAAACCTAAAAGAAATCTAGTCGGTCTCTGTCCTTAATCTTAGTGGCTTAGCGCGTATCCTTTACAGTGAGACAACAATCCATATATGCCATATCATTTTCCTCTTATTTTTTTTCGAATGTGTTTTAAATGAGTTTAATAACATATAAAAGCTAGCTTTAGTTTCTCCTCAATTTTATTTCACAGGGTTTTTAGAGAAGTTATCAGTCAAAGGATTATCGAATTAAGATTATAAGTAGCAAGTTGACCAAGGAGTCTTGTCGCTAATGAAGATTAGTGCTACCTGTATAGGGCCGAAACCTATCCCGAAAGGACCAGTTGCTCACAAACACACTAAACACCTCTTGAGCATGTGTACTTGTATAATCGCTGTGTATTCAAACACATCAATCAATAAAATCATTCATTTTTTAAATCTCTTGTTTTCTTTACGACCAGACTCTACATTCTAATAAGAATATTTACTCATGATTGTTTCAAAGTGAAAGATTGAGGTGCAAGAATGGCTGCAACAAGACAAATTTGCGTGACTTTCTGCAAACTAAGCTTACATACTTTGATAAGCCTGCATTGTCATCAATCGGAAACTTCCATTTTCCACTGCATACTCAATAAAGTTCCACTCAGACGGGGACTGCACTATGGAGGAGCCACCGGAGCCTCCAAATCGCAGCCTCTGGCTCCCTCACTTTCACAGCACATTTTGGAAGGAGCCGGAGCACTTTGGAAAGCAGGAACAGCTCAGCACAGTACAAAACAGTGTTGTACAGTGTCGAAGGAGAAGGAGTCGGAGTCCTCTGCGCCAAACAAGCTCCAACAAGTGGCAGGATGAATCTTCTGCATTCTGTATTTCTTGTATTCTTTACTTTTCATAACGTGCATCTATTTGATACTGGAGGAATGACTAGAATTTTTTTTTCTTGAAAAGGGAGAATTGCTTTGTAGCTGTTTTGCCGTTCAACTCATATTTTTTAAACACAACATCGACAATGCTTGCACATACGTTTGCACACTCACTCTTAGCCTTGTCCACATGCGACTAAAAGCTTGGAGAGCATAGGTAGATGGAGTACAACGGGGGCCATCCCACGTTATGATCTGAGCCTCGTGTGGAAACACACTTACCACATATGGTTTCTTGTGGTTCCTTCGAAAAAGCTGTTTATTAAAATTGGCAATTATCACGTGTTGTTTTCTTAAGGATATACATATGGAAATTATGCAGTAGATGTTTTTTTCATCACCAAGTGACTAGACTGGCAGGTTGCACCGCTCATTAATTAGTAACATCCTAAAATGTGTGAAAACAAGAGTGTGGTTGTTTGACCTCGAAATCTTAGAGAACCATGGCTCTCAAAGGTAATAAGAACATCCTATTCCTAGCATGTTTTGAAGTTTAATGTAGGTTCAAAACTTAAATAACACTTTATTCTAGGTCTGTAAATGACATGCTAGCCATTTAGAAATATCGAGAGAGAGAATGTGAGATGGAGGTGGAGAGAGGTGGGGGTGAAGTAGGAGAGGGAGAGAAATGATCTCTATTCCTCCATATTTTTGATATAGGCAGTGGCAGAGCCTTGTAGAGGTGAAACTGTGCATTCCCCCCTCCCCCTCCCCTCCCTTCCTCTGACGAAAAACAGTGAAGAAGCATATGGACCCTTAAGAATAAAAGGTAAATGCAGTGAAAGGAGAAAAGACAACATAAGTGTAGGACATAGACATAGCTACAATTGACCGCAAAGAAGGAGAAAAGGCTGGTGAACCAGTGTGTGCCTGCATTTTAAAATAGCCCCACCCTCCACCACTAGATATAGGCCATGAGTTGGAGGGCTTTGAGTAGCTCCATCTCTACGCTATAGTATCGCGATGAGGTAAAGCTCTAGTGAAGCTAAAATAAACTCGGCTTCCCCAACACTTGGTCCTATTTGGTATAGCTTATCTTCGCTCGTGAACTGTCTTCATGAATGTCTTTTGAGGTAAAGCTGAGCTATTTTAGAAAAAAAAAGTGTTTAGCAAAATAGTTTTATCAATAGCTTCATGCATGGATGAGAGAAGTGGAGGAGAGAACTGTGAAAAGCTATTTTTTCAGCTTCACCTCTCTATTCTAAGAGCATAAAAAAAGAGCTTCACCTATGAAGTTGTTTTAAAAAAAGGTGTCTGACCAAAAAAAAAAAAAGAAAAACAACTCACAATATGTCATAACATGTCATCATGAAGTTGTTGGTGAAGAATTAGAGATTTTATCGGAGAACTACAAATTTATTGATCCTTTTAGTGGAGAATTACATATTTTATTGATCCTTGACACATAGATATCAACAAACAGCTCCGTCGTTCTTGACATATCGGAAACTAATTTCTTGTACATATTTTATTTTATGGATCCTTGCTCCTTGGAACTCGGAACTTGATATCTCACTGTACCAAGTACCAACTCATCAATATGGTGAAA
The DNA here is from genome assembly GCA_015844335.1 of Chrysopogon serrulatus. Classification (NCBI taxonomy): domain Eukaryota; kingdom Viridiplantae; phylum Streptophyta; class Magnoliopsida; order Poales; family Poaceae; genus Chrysopogon; species Chrysopogon serrulatus. Next base: position 24,716 of record JADLZL010006593.1, read on the forward strand.
ATGAAAATTATGGTATATTTATGAGTAATATTTTTGTAACAACTTTTTCTATACCGTTGAACACACATATTTGCTGGCTAGCAGTATACAGACCAAATACAAACCGTCTGGTACTGCTTCTGGTTCAGCAAGTAGTACCACTTTATTATTGTTATACATAATAATAATAATAATAATAATAAATATACTCACGTAAAAAGTGAAGCGAAAACGAAAGCAGGGAATGCAACAGCAATAGCACGACGATTTATACCATGTCGCAGTGAGCAGGCACGAAAGAGAGCGTGTTGCCGGCGAGGTCGTAGAGTATGTGCATGTTCTGCTGCTGATAGTTGCCTATGATCGTCATGTCGCCGACGGACGACTGTATGGCAATGCACGTCGTGTTGTCGTCCACCGGCATCGCATAGTTGCCCTGCGGCAGGTCCAGCGTCGCGCCCTGGAACCGCAGCTGCAGCCTCGGCATCCTCGCCGTCGTCTGCGTCGACGCCGGGAAGCAGAGAAAACCAGATTGGGTCGGGTCGGCAACGGGCGTCATCCTCAGCTCGGAGAGGAAGGCGTCGCTAAGGCGGCTGAAAACGTGCGGCGGCAGCGATGTGAAGGTGGTGCCGGAGTCGATGATCGTCCCGCCGGTTCCGTCGGCGTTCAGAGCGAACGCGGACGCCGGCACCTGCAGCGTCGTTGACCCCACCGTGATGCTCGTCAGATTCAGGTAGTACCAATTTGACCCTGATGAGCTCTGGATGAGCGGGGTAGTCTGCACGGCGGCGCCGGCGCCTCCGTAGAGGTTCGCCGGCAGGCCGAGCAGCACGGGGCTGGGCGTGGACCCGGAGATGTCGGTGAAGCAGTAGGAGAAGTTGTCGACTTTGAGCTGCGACGGGAGGGACAGGGCGCCGCGGCCGAAGCCGGCGATGCCGGTGCCGGTGTTGTTGAAGTCGAGCTCTTGTCCTTGGTTAAAGATGCCGCATCCGAAGGCGACGCCGTCCGCCGCCGCTCTGCCGCCGGCGCCAAACGTGAAGGTGTCTGCGGCGAGGAACCCGTTCGTCACAGAGCTGTCGGCGTAGGAGTAGGTGTAGACGCATGCCTGGTTGCCCCAAAATTGGTTGGTTCCGATGCCGCACGACGCCACCGGCAGCTGCTGGCACATCGAGGAGTTGCAAGGGAACGACGACGACGACGCAAACGTGCTGGAGCTCGACGTGTTGAAGTACGGCAGGGCCTGGTCGTAGCAGGCTTGGCACGGCTGGCACTGCGTCCAGATGAGGTCGCTGCCGGTGTCGAGGTTCATCTGCACGGGCTGCGGCGGCGTGCCGATGGCGAAGCTGATCAGGTACTCCTCACCGCCGCCTGGGACCGCCGAGACGGTGGCCGACGATGATGAGCCGGCGGAGAGGGAGAGGAACCGCGCGGCGCGGGACTTGCTGCGCAGCGCCATGCGTTGCAGCAGCTCGCCGGGGTCAGGCCGCTGCCGGCGTCGGCGTGGCTGAGCTGCATCCTAATAGCGGTGCCGGCGGCGGCGACGACGCTGGTGGATGAAATGACAGCAGCCAGCGCCGCCAGTAGGACGACGGCGGCTGCCGGCCTCGTCTGCATGTTGATCACTTGCATGGACGAGTAGTAACTAATAATGCGTACAGTACGTGTGTGTTTACTTGTACAGTCGTACGTACTGCGTGCGTGTTAACCACTTACTTAACCCCTCTAGCTCGGCCCTATATATATAGTGTACGTACTATATGATCTATCGATAGATGTTCATGCCAGGGGCGAAGTCAGAATAAATGGTGGCCGGGGTCTATATTCACGGTACTAGTTACGAGAATATAATATTATGCTACGTACATCAAATTGATAAAATGACAAGTGCGTATTATTGTTATGACAAAATAAGCTTTTAGATCAATAGTTACCTCCTAAAGTTTCTCCCTAAAACTACGATCCTTCCTCTTGTGAAAGCAACACACCATTAACTGGAATTGTGACTAGAAATCCGGCTTCTACGATGCATATATATAATACAATCATTAAATATAATCCATCTCAAATACAATTTTTTAATTATAGTCTTCACAGTTTTCATTGCTGAAAAACACTCTTAACTGATAGTGGTGATAGGAAGAACAAGTACAAGCTTGAGATCAGCCGATAGACTAAAGGAAAAGTCAGATGCTTTTTTCTTTAGATCGAATTGACCTCACGGTTCATACTTATTGTAAACTAATACAGTTGAAGATTGGATATCAAAACTTACATCAGCTCATCTATAGGTGCTTGAGAATCAGGAGATGAGCAGAGCTCTCTCTTAAGGGTGCCGGCAAGTCGTCACTCGTTAGACACTCGGCCGCTCATCAGGCTTATCGCTGGGATTCCGTCCGGCCGGCCGGCCAGGCACCCAATAGGCAATCAACGCCAGGAGAATGTGCGGTGTGAGAAGATGAGAATCACGAAGTCGAAAGGACGACCAGCGACAGGCTGCATAGGCTGGAGGAAAGGGCAACGCAAGAATGCAACGTATGACCAGCGACAGGTTGCGGAGGCAGGAGGAAAGGGCAACACAAGAATGCAACGTATGACCTTCTGGCGGGCTGCTAATGCAAATGGATCGGTTGATCACTAATGGGTTGGTTTAATGACGAGATGGACTTGCTGTTGTAGCTTGGGGTCCGAAATATTTTTTGCTGGGGTCCATGCTGGTAAAAAAATCCTGGGTGTTAAGAGCAACGATAGAACCATCGGGGTCGGCTGACCCCTACGAGTCTACGTAGCTTCGCCACTGGTTCATGCATGCATGCATGTTTTCACCACGCTCTGGTTTACAAAATCAATGCAATGTAATTAATGATTTCTTTACATACACGTGCGTGGAACATGATAATTAGCTACTAGGTTTACTGTTGAGTAAACCTGGGGCGGATCTAGTCAGCTAGGGGGTTTTAATTTGTCGGGGTCAGCTGACCCCTTCAAATTCAAAATGTGACAAATCTTATAGTATAAATTTACCACTGCTAGCTAGTGTAGTTAGGTGATGATTAATGAAGCTGACCCCTCTCGCTATCCGGCTTTCTTCGCCCCGCCTGGAGTAAACAACGCAATTAGCTGGGAACAAGTCCGTATTCTCTAGAAGTTCTAATTAATCTACCCATCGAGAAAACTAAGCTCCAGGTCGTCTTTGGACCAAGCTGTAAATGTAACTAATCGCTCCAATTCACATGAGGTAGTGCGAGCACGCGTACACACATGCATATGGCAGCAGTTAGCAACTTTTTTTTTTTCTTTTTGTCATTAGATACAAAGAAATTAAGGGAAAAAGTGAAACAACAACTGAATGAATCCTGGCTAAGCTAGCTAGATTGACAATCCATTGACCGATCCCGGGGGAGTAGCTTTTCTTGGCTTGCAGAAGTAGTAATAAGTGGGGTTCCAATTTAAAATTATATATTATTTCAAAAATTTAAAATTATATATCCTTTGACACTTGTAAACTTGGGCTTATGTGACGAAAGGTCAATATCAATTCTAGCCTTCCAAATAGTCCAACACATTAGGATGATCATCTCCATAAAGAAAGGCACATGAAGTTGATCCTTAGAGCTAGATCTGCAAATTTTGAAAGGGATCCAGACTCGAATTGCCAAAGGACAATCCAAGCAGAAGAGCAATCATAATCCTGTAGTAGTGTCTCATGTTGTTCCTTTTTAGTAGCTCATCATGTTGTTCCTGTTCAGTAGCCCCCGGGTGCTCAATCCGTCTTTTATTAGCAACCAAAAGAATACTTTATGTTTATCATAACATGAGCATTTTCAGAACCATTTATATACTAGATGTAGAGTTTTTTTTGATAAAAATACTGGTTGCAGAATTTAGATGTCCACTTCATTGCCTGTAGGCTTTCCTTACCGAAAGGTGCTCAATCTTTCTTTTATTAGCAACCAAATGAACACTTTATATTTATCATAACATGAGCATTTTCAGAACCATTTATACTAGATGTAGAGTTTCTTTTTTTTTTTTTGATAAAATACTGGTTGTAGAGTTTAGATGTCCAATTCATTGCTTGTAGGCTTTCCTTACCCAAAGGTGTTCAATTTGTCTTTTAATTTATTAGCAACCATAAAGAACACTTTATGTTTATCCTAATATGAGCATTTTTAGAACCATTTATATAATGGATGTAGAGTTTCTTTTTTGATAAAATATTGGATGTAGAGTTAGATGTCCACTTCATTTCTTGGGCTTTCCTTACTGAAAACTTAATTGAATTGTAAATATATGCCCAATTGTCTGACAAGTCATTTAATTGAAATCCTTCCAAATCTGTCCGAAGTTGAAGCATCTGGGCATGAGCTTGGTGAGACAAAGGTAAGTGAAATAATCTATGAAAGGGGACTTGAACCACTGGCTGGCGCTCGCAGCGGCCTCCTGCTCGCACCGATGTGGATCTGTGCTGAGCTGCTCACCCACGCTCCCGCCTAGGTGGATCCACGCTTGCGCCACACTGGGATCCCGACCACAGGCCGGTGCCCGTGGTGGCCTCCTGCTCAGGCCGAGCCGGTCGCCCACGCTCCCGTCGGGGTGGATCCACGCTCACGCCGCGTCAGGATCTCGGCCGCTAGCCGGTGCCCATGGCGGCCTCCTACTCACACCGGGGTGGGGGAGGAGATTTATGGAGGTCTAGCCTTTGGGGGAGTCAGAGGAGCAGAGAGAGATCGAGAGAGGAAGAAAAGTGTGCACGAGCATAGCCGTAAGTGAAGAGTTAGCCGAGATGAATACAAATTTTGGGCCAGGTCCTTTGGATCACTGGCGGTTTGGTAATGTAACCGATATTGATAGACAATCACTGTCGCCTTTTAGTGCCAACCAGCAGTGATAAGATCTATCACTGTCAGTTTGTTAGAAAATCTGATGATGATGCATCTATCAGTATCGGTTTTAAAATTCCAGCAATGATGGCTTATTCAGTAGTAGTGATACTTTTACAATAACATTTTCTATACCATTGCAACGCGAACATATTTGCTAGCTAGTTGCACATACATAGGTGCGGTGCGTACATACCGATTACACATTAGAGACTGGAGACAGACCAAATACAAACCGTTTGGTACTGGATCAGCAGGAGAGTACCACGTATTCTTGTTATTATACATAACATTCACGTGAAAAGTGAAGAAAAATTGAATGCAGGGAAGAAATGAAACAGCTAGCAATAGTATGTATAGGCACACCCAGAAGAAGCACGAAGCACGACGCGATCAGTCAATCGAGTCTTAGACCCTGTCGCAGTGAGCAGGGACGAAAGAGAGCGTGTTGCCGGCGAGGTCGTAGAGCACGTGCATGTTCTGCTGCTGATAGTTGCCTATGGTCGTCATGTCGCCGCCGGACGACAGTATCGCGATGCACGTCGTGTTGTCGTCCACCGGCATCACGTAGTTGCCCTGCGGCAGGTCCAGCGTCGCGCCCTGGAACTTCAGCTTCAGCTTCGGCATCCTCGCCGTCGTCTGCCTCGACGCCGGGAAGCAGAGAAAACCAGATTGGGTCGGGTCGGCAACGGGCGTCATCCTCAACTCGGAGACGAAGGCGTCGGTAAGGAGGCTGAAAACGTGCGGCGGCAGCGACGTGATGGGGGTGCCGGAGTCGATGATCGTCCCGCCGGTCCCGTCGCCCTTGAGCGCGAACGCGGACGCCGGCACCTGCAGCGTCCTTGACCCCACCGTGATGCTCTGCAGATTCAGGTAGTAGAAAGTTGGTACGAATGAGCTCTGGATGAGCGGTGTAGTCTGCACGGCGGCGCCGCCGCCGCCGTAGAGGTTCGCCGGCAGGCCGAGCAGCACGGGGCTGGGCGTGGACCCCAAGATGTCGGTGAAGCAGTAGGAGAAGTTGTCGACTTTGAGCTGCGACGGAAGGGACAGGGCGCCGCGGCCGAAGCCGGCGATGCCGGTGCCGGTCAAGTTGAAGTCGAGCTGTCCTTGGTTAAAGATGCCGCATCCGAAGGTGAGGCCGTCGGCGGCACCACCAGCCGCCGCTTTGCCGCCGTCGTCGAATGTGAAGGTGTCGGCGGCGAGGACCCCGTTCGTCACAGAGTTGTCGCCATAGGAGTAGGTGTAGACGCATGTCTGGTTGCCCCAAAGTTGAGTGGAACCGCACGACGACCATTGCAGCTGCTGCCGGCACGTCGAGGAGTTGCAAGGGAGCAGCACAAGCGTGGTGGAGTTGGACATGTCGAAGGGAGGGAGGGCCTGGTCGTAGCAGGCGGCGCACGGCTGGCACTGCGTCCAGATGAGGTCGCTGCCAGTGTCCAGCGTCAACTTCACCGGCTGCGGCGGCGTGCCGATGGCGAAGCTCACCAGGTACTCATCTGCGGACGGTTCACCACTCCCTGGGACAGCCGAGACCGTGGCCGACGAAGACGACGATGAGCCGGCGGCGGAGAGGAACCGCGCGGCGCGGGACTTGCTGCGCAGCGCCATGCGTTGCAGCAGCTCGCCGGGGGTCAGGAGGCCGCGGCCGGCGTCGGCGTGGCTGAGCTGCATCCTAATAGCGGCGCCGGCGCCGCTGGTGGTGGATGAAACAGTAGCCAGCGCCGCCAGCAGCGCGAGTAGGACGGCGGCGGCTACCCTCTCCCTCTGCATGTTGATCATCACTTGCATGGTTGATGTGCATGCAAGTACTCTGACAGTACGTCTAATTAACTAGCAGTAATGCGTACGTGTGTTTACTTGTACTACTGTGTCTGTGTGTGCGATCTTAACCACACACGGGAGATAATAACATGGTTAATTCCAGCTAGCCCCGGCCCGATATTTATATACTGTATTATCTATCGATGTTCATGCATATTCTTCACCACGCGTGCTGGTTTATAAATCGACCATTTCTTCACACACGGGAGCGAAGAATAATAATTCGCTAACCACACGGGTCGTCTTTAATTTGGAAAAAGTAAGGTCCGCGTCGTTTTTAATTTGGACCGACTGTAACGTAACTTATCGTTCCAATTCAAATGAGGTAGTGCGAGCAGTTAGACATAGGTAAAAAATGATCCTATTTTCACTATCCTATAGAGATGACTCTTGATCCCGTAAAATAATCTGTCTCTGTGGACATATCTTCAGAGGTCGCTCGCTATCTAGCCATCTCTACAACTAGCTCTATAGAGATGGCGTTCCAAACCTCCGCTTCCTATCATGCATCTTCTGTAGCCAGTTGTTGAGGCAGCTGCATAGTGAGCCACTTCTGGTTTTACTATATGTATTATGGTCACCCTCCCGTACTCCATCTTCTCCTTTCTTAAACCATCACGCACTCCACTTCCTCATCATCTCCAAATTTCATTGTTGGCTCATACTCTCCCCTTGCATGCATGGCAATGTCAGGCCGCCACAGCTAGAAAGCGAGGACCCAGATGCACAACGCCAAAAGGGTGTAGTTCTCCCCCTCAAGCGGTGAGGCTAGTCATACCAGCTAGATCCCGCTGCATGGCGAGGTGTTGTACCTCATCCCATGAGGAGGTCAAGCCGTTAGTGATGCGCCTCACCCTAAAGGGAGCGAGGGAGTCGTCCTCCGCTGGGCGAGGCAATGGATCAGGCAATCCCTGCCACCGGACGGGGCAGAGGACGCATGGTGCTCAAGCAAGAAGAAAGTTATTAGCCTCTTTCTCTCATGTGTTAGGGTTAGGATTTTATGGTTCATCGATAAAGAGCCGCATATCATTGATGAAGAGAGTTAGAACACACAGACATGCTAGTTTGTTAACTATTATTTAATGATAACTTCCTGTGACTAAACTGAAATATGATGATAACTTACTATTACTTAACTAAATTTTCTAATAACTTGCTATTACTTAATTGTAATTTGATAATAACTAGGTATGACTAAACTAAAATTTGATGATTATTTGCTATGATTAAACTGGACTTTGATGATAACTTATTATGACTAAACTATAATTTGATGGTAACTTGCTATTACTTAACTAAAATTTAATATAACTAAGTACTCTCTCTGTCCCACAATAGAAGAAGTCATTTTAGGACTGACGGCAGAATTAAAGGCATGAGGTAAAAGATCACAATATCTCTACAAGTCAATTATTATTTATACTAATGTTGATATATAGACAAGATACACCAAGAGAGTGCTAAGAGAGTAGCACATTGTACTCCCTCTGTCCCATCTTCTCTTTTTAATATTTTTTATCGGTGTGATAGTGCACAACAGGGACCAGTGAAGTGATTGATGGAAGTGGGACCCATGCTAAGAAGCTAAAATGATTATCTTATTTATGTGTTTTTTTAATCCTACAACGACCTTGTATTGAGGGACAGAGAGAGTATGACTTAACTATATTTTGATGATAATTTGCTATTCTTACTTAACTGATAACTTACTATTACTTAACTGTAATTTAATGATAACTAGATATGACTAAACATAAATTTAACTAGATATGACTAAACAGAAATTTAATGATAACTTCCACGACTAACTAAACTTTGATGTCGTTTGGACAAAATTAATTCTATCTCATGTCTGATTAATTTTCCTCAGTCCAAATCTTTATGAATGTGAAAACGTGTGGTGTTTGAAGGCTAGGTCATCCATGAGTCCCCCTACCCAGTAATTCATTATTTCCTTCTAACTTTTCCTTTTCCATTCCTTGTCCATGGACCTTTTCCTTGTACTAAATTACCAAGACCAGAAAGCAGCTAGTATGCACAGCTTTTCCGTGCTAGCATGATATCATATTGCACTTCCTCTCATGTCTGCCATAATAATAATCGTGCATGCATGCATCTTATAAAAGCATTCATACAGTGGAGGCCTGGAGGGTTTTCCATATACATACAGCAAAAATTGATGTCCGCTACCTGGCCGCTTCCATGCATGGTTTAAGGTGATGCCCACTTTGCAGCATTCATGTGGCGACCTACGAAACGGAAGACTCCATGAGTTGAACGTTTCTGCTGGAAATCATCATTGATATCTCTTTTTAAACGTTCAACTCATCAGTAAAGTGAAGCTCCTCCAATTTCTGCACGCATGTTATTTGCGTGAGTCTTAATTTCTTCGATCTGATCCAGTCCGTAGTCCGCACCTGCAGACCAATTCTTTCCTTATTACTATCCCTTTATATGCATGTGCCTACGACATACTACGTACTGTTGCATTCCGGTGAATCTGAATAATAAATAATGCATGTAATTTCATTTCACTTATATACACAGACGCTATATTATGCATATATAATACATATAACGATAATAATAAAGTGGTTCTATCCAGTACCTCCTCGGTTTGTATTATTTGGTTTGTCTCCAATATATGCGTAACAAAAGTATATATGTACGCCGCACCTATATATACTATATATATTTTGGGATTAGTCATATATTTTTAGTTTTTGTAATTTTTTTATGACGAGTACTGAATTTCATTTGTATATACTCAGTCTATTCCAAATTGTGAGTTGTTTTGGCTTTTTTATATACTATATCTTAGATCTAGAGACATAGTTTACTTTTAGACTTTTATTAGGGTTTGGCCCAGACTTAACTAGCATTAAGCGGGACAAGAACCAATACGATGGAGTCATTTGTCCAAATCCATTATTCCACATTCCACAAAAAGAAAAACACCGACATCGACACAAAACTAACCAAGGAACAAAAAACTAAATTCCCACATGAAACTCAACTCCCAAACTTGATAGGTTTAGCCATTTGCCCCATATGTTGGCTTCCTCGAACGTCTTGTGGTCAATGGTCATACACTCTTCCACCTCCTTGAGGATCTCTATCTCTTTCCAACTGAGCAGGGGGCTCTCTTTGCCTATAGAGAGATGTCCGGATGTCGCTTTTATAACTAGAAGCAATGGTGGTAGGTATGATTAATAATGGAGAATCAATGATGTGATAGTTAGGTGCATTCAACAGTCAAAAAAAAGAATACTTACGGGTTACTAGTACAAAAAAACTAGTATTGTCGCAGTAGTTGCTTGATCCGCATGGATATGTAGCTAGCATTGGTTTGTAGTTTGAACTTGAATGGTTTTAGTTGGGTGTGATAGGTATTATCATTGTCGGTGGATTAGCTTAATTCCTGCTAATTTTTTGGATCTTAGGTTTACTATTTTCACAACAGGAATTCAGTTCTTTTGCGAGTGCCCCGGGCACTCGGCAAGGACACAAATGCTTTCGGCAAAGGCTTTGCCGAGTGTAGCTCTCGGCAAAGAGCTCTCGGCAAAGCCTCCATCGACAACGGGCTCTTTTGCCGAGAGCTTTTTGTCGGGCACTCGGCAAAGGCTTTGCCGAGTGCCAAACGTGGCTCTCGGCAAAGAAAAGTAGCCGTTAACGGCGCGTAAAAATCGACGGCGGCTTTGCCGAAAGTGCCTCTAAACGTAGGGCGCTCGGCAAATAATTAATTTTTTTAAAAAAATTCTTTGCGAGTGCCTCCTCCACGTGCACTCGGCAAAGAAATTATTTTTTTTTTGAAAATTCTTTGCCGAGTGCCTCTAATGGGCACTCGGCAAAGATGTAATTCTGGTTTTTTAAAAAAAAATTTGCCGAGTGCAGTGGCCATAGCACTCGGCAAATATGGTCACTTTGCCGAGTGCCTTGGTCATTGCACTCGGCAAAGTGACCATAAATTTTGGACAGCACCTCCCCTGCACGGTGACAATGCCCACACCTGCAATAAGACACATAACGGCTCGATGGCCGGATAACCACACCCCACATCGAATGGCTCGATGGCCAACAAGCACACACAAATCTAGTATACCTTCGTGTAGTGGGGGGGCGGTTCGCGGCGGCCGGTGGGTGGGGGACCTCCTTCCTCCTTCTCCCTCCTCCCTCCTTCTCCTTTTCTTCTCTCCTTCTTCCTCCCTCCTCGCTGCCCCTCCCTTCTTCCTCCTCCTACCTGCCCCTCCCTTCTTCCTCCTCGCTGCCCTCCCTTCTTCCTCCACCCCGCTAAACCGGCGCGATGGGGGGTGGCCGGTGTCGGCCGCCACTTCCAAGCCGCCGCCAAGGCTGCTGGCCGGTCGGGGGCTTGGCTCGGGGGGCGGTCGGTGGTGGTGGATCGGGTGGCGGCCCGGCTTAGGGGCCAGCGGCTAGGGGTGGCCGGCGGGTGGGTGGGTGGGCGGTCGGCGGCCGGCCGGGGTCCGCTTCAGGGCGGCCGGGCGGGGGAGGGCCGGGCGGCCGGGCGTCGGCGGGCTCGGGGTCTTAGAGGTGCCGCTGGCCGCCGGGCTGGCGGCGGCCCGGGAGGTGGGGGCCGAGCTGGGGGGGCCGGGAGCGCGCGGGCGGGGCGGGCGGCTTCGGCGGCGGCGGAAAATGAAGCGGCGGCGGCGGGCGGTGTGTGTGTGAGTGCGTGTGTCTTTGTGGGCGCGTGCGTGCGTGCGTTATGTGTGTGGTGGCGCTTTGCCGAGTGCCCCCGATCCCGGCACTCGGCAAAAGAGAAATTTATTTTTTTCCAAAATGTTTTTTTTTGAAACTAAAAAAATTCAGAATTCCCTTTGCCGAGTGCCCGGCGCAAGACAAGGCACTCGGCAAAGATAAAAATTAATTTTTTTTTTTGAAAATCAAAATAATTGAGAAATGGCTTTGCCGAGAGCCATGCATACCAAGCACTCGGCAAAGATAATTTTTTTTTGGAACGCAACAAAAATCAAAACAACCTTTGCCGAGTGCCATGCAGGGGGCTCTCGGCAAAGAAGTTTTGCCGAGTGCAAACCCTAAAGCACTCGGCAAAGTGTCAACCAAAAAATTTTTTAAAAATAGCAAACAAATTCAAAAAATCATTAAATTTTGTGAAGAGCCCAATGATACTGTCTATTACTCATGAAAAAAATTATGACCTTTAAATCGATAGCGGGAAATACACGAACTCCGATTCACTTGAGCCACTTTAGATGTTTAAGAAACTTCTTCGGAGATTGTCGGATTCGAACACGACGTATGTGACAACTTGCTCGAAACATTTTCAAATTTTTATCATGGCCTCGGCACATGCAAAGATGACACGCTGTCAAATTTCATTATTTTTTCAATTCATATGCCTTTTTAAGAATAAAAAACAAGTGAGCCCGCACGTGGGGACGTCAAGTTACGTGACTAAGGTCTTTAAGATTTTTTGTCAAAGTCTTAGGACACCCCTAATATACCATAAATAACACTAATATCAAATTTGTAGCCCCTAAAGTCCATTATTGGATGCACGTGTAGTTCAAATTTGGATTTTCCCAAAAATTGAAATGAAATGAAATAAAGTTCTAAAAATTAGCAAAACACCCGAAAAATAAACCATATTTGAAAACATAGTATAATATAATGTGAAAAGGCTAAATAAAAAATTCGAAAGCAAAAATCAAAAAAAAATTTAAAACTTTGCCGAGTGCTAGTGGAAAGCACTCGGCAAAGGAACATGTTTGCCGAGAGCCGGACGTAGGCACTCGGCAAAGGGCCAGGGTTTGCCGAGAGCCTAACGGGTGGCTCTCGGCAAAGGTTGACGCCGTGGCCTGCCGGCATGCTTTGCCGAGTGCCTACTATTTGCCGAGAGCCGGCACTCGGCAAAGGCTTCATTTTGCCGAGTGACCTTTTTTGCCGAGGGCTGGGCTCTCGGCAAAGGGTCCTTTGCCGAGTGCTTCTCTTTGCCGAGTGCGGCACTCGGCAAAGAGGCCCTTTGCCGAGTGCCCGAGGAAAAGCTCTCGGCAAATCCCCGTGCACTCAGCAAAGGCTGCAATTCCGGTAGTGTTTTTCCTTGTTCTTCATTATTGATCATGCCGACCATGGCAAATCCGTCCTGCCGAGTTTCTTTCTCCTAGATGTGTGGGGTTTTAGGTATCAAAAAAAGACCCTATTGCTTATCTTTGCATATCACGGTTCCAGCTAGGCTCTTCCTTCCGACGTGTCCTGCAATGCTCATGAACCAAGGGATGAACACGCAGAAGGTATTAGCCGGCTTCGTCCTACTCGCGCTGCTGGCAGCGCTTGTTGTTTCATGCGGCGGCGCGGGCGCCGGCGTCAGCCCGGGGATTATTAGGATGCAGCTGAGCCACACCGACGCCGGTCAAGGCCTGACCCCACACGATGACACGAGCTGCTGCAACGCATGGTGCAGCGCAGCAAGACCCGCGCCGCGCGGTTCCTCTCCGGCTGGTCGTCGTCGTCGTCCACCGTGTCGGCGGTTCCAGGGAAGGGCGAACCATTGGCAGACGAGTACCTAGTCAGCTTCGCCATCGGCACACCGCCGCAGCCCGTGAAGATGACGCTGGACACCGGCAGCGACCTCATCTGGACGCAGTGCCAGCCGTGCCAAGCCTGCTACGACCAGCCGCTCCCTCCCTTCGACATGTCAAGCTCCACCACTTTCCTGCCGTTCCCCTGCAACTCCTCGACGTGCCAGCAGCTGCCATGGCCGTCGTGCGGCGGTGACACCCAAGCTTGGGGCAACCAGACATGCGTCTACACCTACCTGTACGCCGACATGTCAGAGACGGACGGGGTCCTCGCCGCGGACACCTGCACATTCGACGGCGGCGCGGCCGTCGACGGCGTGGCCTTCGGATGCGGCTTCTTTAACCAGGGACCGCTCGACTTCAACTCCACCGGCACCGGCATCGCCGGCTTCGGCCGCGGCGCGCTGTCCCTCCCGTCGCAGCTCAACGTCGACAACTTCTCCTACTGCTTCACCAGCATCACCGGGTCCACGCCCAGCGCCGTGCTGCTCGGCCTGCCGGCGAACCTCTACGGCGCCGGCGCAAGTGGCGCCGGCGCAACCGTGCAGACTACCCCGCTCAACATGACCTCGACGTTCTCCTACTACCTGAATCTGCAGAGCATCACGGTGGGGTCAACGACGCTGCCGGTGCCGGCGTCCACGTTCGCGCTCAAGGACGACGGCATCACCGGCGGGACGATCATCGACTCCGGCACCTCCATCACGCTGCTGCCGCCGCCCGTCTACAGCCTCCTCCGTGACGCCTTGGTCTTCCAGCTGAACATGACGCCCGTGGCCGTCGTCACTGATCTTCTCTGCTTCCCGGCGTCGATGCAGACGGCGGCGGCGAGGATGCCGACGCTGCAGCTGCAGTTCGAGGGCGCGACGCTGGACTTGCCGCCGGAGAACTACGTGTTCCCGCAGGACGACAACACGACGTGCATCGCGATAGAGTCGTCCGGCGGAGACATGACCATAATTGGGAACTATCAGCAGCAGAACATGCACGTACTCTACGACCTCGCCGGCAACACCATCTCTTTCGTCCCTGCTCACTGCGACGAGATGGTCAGCTTCATCAGCTCGATGGCATCACGCCGTGCAGTGCTGCATGTTTGCGGGTGTGCCTACTACTCCCTCTGGACCCTTTTATGTATCGCGGTGGTATTCATGTTGGTCAATTTCTTTTAAGTTTAGCTAGCTAGGTTATCAGTTTATTGCCTACTTTTCTTGGTGCATAGATGACATCCCACAATATATAGCACCGCAATGCAAACGGGAGCTTCTCCGTTTATTTTTGTCTATTTGTAGTTGTTTTGTTGCTTCAGCAAGGGCTAAGTTCCAGTCGCTTTGGTTTGGATCTAGGAGTTGTTAGGGGTTTTCTTTCTTGTTTCGGGGTCTCCTTTGATCCGGGATGAGGTGGGAGCGCTCACTCTTGTAAAGTTGAGTTTGTAAAATTCTTGTTTTGTATTGTTTTCGTCTAATAAACGGCAAAGCTTTTGCCGTTCTTTTTTTTTTTAAAAAAAAATAGGCAGCGTACCCGTGCGTTGCTACGGGACAATAAAATTCTTTTATATTTAAAACACATGGATCGCATGATAAGATAATAATAATGTAAAATTAAATAATACAAACTTTCAGAAACTTAGCGAAGTGCTCATGTGTTGCGACGGCAGAACACTGATGTATATTGGACATTCAATTGGTGCCACCAAAAATACACAACCCAAAAAGAGAACACCATTCAGCTTTAGTTGTTCTTTTGCCAACGCATCGTACATATATAATGTGCATATATATCCATTCAAATAACTAACAACATGTGACACATGCTCACAGTTTTTTTTTCTCATATGACGATGAACAACAGAACAAATCAATTTGCTCATAACATTGAGAAAAAAATGGCACTGCCATTCTCTGAAATAAGAGTGCAATACAGCATCTAAAAGTGCAACATCTAAAGTTCAGTCATCTGGTACAAAGGTAATTTGAAACTTTCAATTAATAGCTAACTAAATATATGTACAGAATTGGTTAAACTAACCATATCCAACTCCAGAACTAATTTGAAAGTTCTTCCAGCACGGCGTTAAAGTGGGCTTTAGTCCTTGTTCACAGCTCCCAAGCATTCGTTGGCATCAATCTTCAAATGGGTGAAATGCTGCTCCTGCTTGTCTCATTGCACCAAAAAAAAAAGGTGTAGTCAACCCAGCTCGTCAAATATGTGGTAGTACCAAACATTTTTCACCAGCACTGTTGAAACTACAATGTGCTGTCGACACCACACAGATAATCCAAGATAACAAGCAAAGAGAAAAGCAAAGTAACCGAAGCTTGAGAAAGAAATGCAACTTAACCTTGATAAAGGATTATTGTATCAGCTGTCTATATAAGCATAGAGTATTAGAGCTATTCGTACTCTGTATCATGTTTTCATCTGAATCTCAATGTCATATGTGAAGTCCATCCCTACTTATTAGGGCAAAAATGCTCATGATAAAAGGCCTAGAATAACTCAAGGCAGGAATTCATGAGCCAGGATACTCATGCTTGGGAGCGGGGAGCACATCCATCATCAACCAAGGTGTTTACACAAGCAATCCGATGCTAACTAATAACATGCCAATATCAGAAAGTTGGAAAGCCATGGCTGCCACTGCCACTGCTAGGTTGCAAGCTGCCAAATCTTAGGCCGTGTCTTTCTCCAATCCACATACAGTTCACAGACAAATTGGGAATTAATTGCTTACCATAAGCTACATCCAATACACAAGCACATTAAATTGTGATTTATCCGGGGAAACACCTGGATTCATCTAAGATCATGAACTAAGAAACTGCCACCACTACATCCTGAACCTGCGGTGCAACTGGCAAGCCTGACAATATCCATGTTCATAAAATTAGCAGAAGTGGTTGTACTCAAAATTAATATAAAGTTCTCTACTGGATATACCTATTCCATGAGATCCAATTCACTCAGTCTTCCCAAAAACGTTGACAAATATAAGGTTTGTTCCCTATACAATTCATAGAAGTTGCATGCCCTATAGATTCTTAAGACTTGAAAACTGTCCAATAGATATAACTGCATCTATGTTCCAGTTATTTCAATTTGACTCCCATAGGTGAAAGCGCACTT
The DNA here is from genome assembly GCA_015844335.1 of Chrysopogon serrulatus. NCBI lineage: Eukaryota > Viridiplantae > Streptophyta > Magnoliopsida > Poales > Poaceae > Chrysopogon > Chrysopogon serrulatus. The sequence continues at coordinate 41,076 of JADLZL010006593.1, forward strand.
ATTACAGTCACATGCGCCGAAACCCTTAAATTAATTCATGATCAAAATGCACTGTATTATGAGAATAAATACATTTAAAAAATTGCTATATGTGCCTAGGTGCCTCAAATAGGACAAAGTATGCATCAGACACATGATTAAGGATCAATTATCATTTATCTAAGTCTTCTAACTCATCATGATATTCACATCCTTTTGTCTAATCTTTTTGCAATATGTTAAATTCCACTCCATAATAAACTCTACAAAATGTTTATTTCCTTTGTGACTGAAAGAAAGTTAAGCTGAAAATCATACAACTATAGAAGCAGCAAATCTCCTAGAGATGAGAAAAATCTACGGTTCAAAGTTCAAGCAAAATAGTTGGCCCCGATTTCTTTGCAAAGAGGGTAGTCAAACTGACCACATATAAACCATTCACTCTACCAAACTGACAGGTTCACATCCTGAGCTGGTCATCAGTTACCACAAAGCTTCCCAATAAACACAATGACAAACTCACATTCTAAGCTGAACCTTGATCTTCTCTAGTATTTCCTACACACCAGATGTGGAAACCAAGCTTTTGCTTTCTGCATATCAGTGAGTCAGAGTCATCTGAACCACAAGGTACTACTTCCTTTGTTTAAAAAGTGGATAACTACTGCTACCGTGCTGCATGTAATTGACAGTATCCCAAAAAATATCACTACTAACTTGCTTTTTAGGTGGCACACACAATTTCAATAGTATTGATGATGATTTCCTACTAAGAGTATATATAAGCCACAAATCTAAATCAAGCGACTAAACTTTGAAACCATTTGTATAATCTGTTTAGGTACCCCATATTTCACGTAATTGAATGCAACATTAAATATATTTATTATGCAGTCAAATGGTCCAACTCCAATGTTTTGAAGAAATTTTTTTGCTATAGTTGAAGCAACCCAAATACTGTACTGGATTAGAGTCAATAATGAGCACATGATCCATCGAAGAAGGCAAAATTCATAACTAACAGCCTACAGTTAGTGTCAATCAGCATTGCAGATAAATAGCATGAAACATCGACCTTAGAACATGGCGGCATCGCGGCAGCCACTGACCATAGCACAGGTGTAAGCCTGTGGGCACATAAATAAATTATTATCAAGATATAAGATCGATCTCTAGATAAGCACCTACAACTTTGTCGATCTTTTAGTAAGCGTCCCAGACAATACAAAGGATGATTTTGCTGCAAAATAAGGAGGGGAATATTTCAAGTACATCTAAAAATTTACAAACATCACATGAATCGAGAAGTTACAATATCTGCTACCACTACATTGATTAATGACTCAAAACTGAAATCTGAACTGTGATAGGAAATGCAGTTTGACAAAAAAATGGCAATCACCATTTTCTACGGAGGACTGATTGGGCACCCTTGCCCTTTCACCCCATAATTTTTAGTCATCTAACAGATGTCAATTGGGAAAAACAAACATTATTGTTGAAAGTATATAAATGGTAGAAAAAACATACATATTATATCGAGAAATCGCAGTTGATCCTCAATCACCATATATTCAAGTACACTCATTGGATTCAACATAGCATTTAGTTGAACATGTTTGGGTGATCTAGCTCAAATATCCAGAAAGGAAAAAAAACACAGATTAGAACAAAACACATGGTAAAAATCGCAAGCATATTTCATTGGGAAATTTCGACAAACACCTTACCAACGTTCCAATGAACACTGAAGAGATGTCAGATATCAGCAATATGTGATGCTAGAATTGGAGAGGGAAGAGGGTAGATCTTACTAATCCAGGATGTTAGCAAGCAGTTTCACACGTCCTGCGGCTCTCCTTGAATGTAGCTAGATTAGTTAGCTCCATGACCGTGATGTACTTGTACAAAAGGCGTAAGCCTCTGATGAATACGATTGAGTTGTCCTCATTCTTCTCACTCCCGCTTACATGGTATCAGAGCATAAGCATGAAAGGACACGCGTTGTTGACGTCGAGCTGGTGAACCGGAGTTCCCTCTCGGAGCACGAACTGAAATAAGGTTCTTGATGAGTGAGGGAGAGACAAGAACATTCCTCAACAAGAATCATTGCCGGTAATGGCACCTCTCTTCCAATTACCCACACTGGTTCTTCCTCCATAAACACCACCTCTAATCCTCTCTTCCTGAACAATGTTCTTGTCTCTCCCTCACTCATCAAGAACCTTTAGACCGTGGTTTGTCGTTTTGACGACCACGAGAGCAGGGAGTCCCCCATGAACACGCAGAATACCGCGGCGTTGCAAACGCTGTGGCTGAGTGCACATGGCTCCGGCAGCTCCTCAGCGAGCTCGACTGCCCACTGACCAAGGCCATGATCGTCTTCTGCGACAACGTCCCCAGTGCACCATAAACGCACAAAGCACATTGAGCTCGATGTGCACTTCGTCCGGGAAAAAGTCGCTGTTGGCCAATGCAAAGTTCTTCAAGTACCCACGACACAGCAGCTCGCCGACGTGATGACTAAGGGCCTACCGACGGCAAGCTTTAGAGAGTTCGAGGCGATGCGTGCGTCGCCCGGCAACGACGCTCACATGCGCGGGGGGGGCTAGCAAGCAATTTCACACGCCCCTGCGGCTCTCCTTGAATGTAGCTAGATTAGTTAGCTCCATGACCGTGATGTACTTGTACAAAAGGCGTAAGCCTCTGATGAATACGATTGAGTTGTCCTCATTCTTCTCAGCAGAGTCACACACTGGCAGGGGAGCCCGTCTGGACAACGTCTTGGCCACACAGTGTGTGAGTTAGAAAGAGTTGGATCCGATGTGTGACTACGGGGAAGATTGTTGGGTTAGTCCCACATCGGTAATCGATGGTGGAGGAGCACAACATATAAGGCGTGGCAGTCCTCACCTATCAGGCTAGTCTTTTAAGTTGAGTTAGGCCTAGACCTTGATATGTGTGCTCTAGTGGGCTGGGCCTGTGGAGGCGTCACCAAGGCCAAGGCGTAAATGAAGTGGGCCGGCCGGAAAGCCGAGCTTCGATCTCGGTTCCAACAATATGGTATCAAAGCCAGATGTCTCGGGTTCGAATCCTGGTAGACACAATTAAATAAAATAATTGTTGTCCGCTCATATTCCACGTCTAAGGCGAGGGAGCCTCCACGTGAGGGGGAGTGTTGGAATATAAGTGAATTGTCCATCTCTCCCCATCAGCTTAAGCTTTTGGGTTGAGCCTGCTGCTCCGTCCGTCGTCCACGGCATCAACAATCTCAATCGCGTGCCCATCGTCATCGACACCAGATTCTGCTGCTCCTACCTCATCCCCAGCCCCGGCCGCCCCTCAAGCACCTCACCCCATGGTGACCAGGGCACGTGTGGGGACGTTCAAGCCCAACCCCCGCTATGCCGCGACTGCAACCACGACGACCATCTCGCCCATCCCACGCACGGTGAATCAGGCGCTCAAGGATCCCAACTGGAACAAGGCGATGCAGTCCGAGTTTGATGCCTTGCTTGCCAACAACACGTGGGAGCTTGTTCCCCGTCCCCAAGGTGCTCACATAGTCAGCGGCAAGTGGATCTTCCGTCACAAATTCAAAGAAGATGGAGGCTTTGACCGGTACAAGGCACGTTGGGTCGTCCGCGGCTTCACCCAACGCGCCGGCATCGACTACGGCGAGACGTACTGCCCGGTCGTCAAACCAGCCACAGTGCGCACAGTGCTTGCTCTCGCCGCGCAGCGCCAATGGCTGGTTCACCAGCTCGACGTCAACAACGCCTTTCTTCACGGCATCCTCGACGAACAGGTCTACGCTCGACAACCCGCCGGCTTCACCGACAACCAGAACCTGGTGTGCCGCCTCTCCAAGAGCCTCTACGGCTTGAAACAGGCGCCCAGGGCCTGGTACATGCGGCTGGCGACATTCCTCGGCTCGATGGGCTTCCGGGCCACACGCTCTGACAGCTCCCTCTTCATTCTGCGCCGCAACAAGGAGTCTGTGTACCTTCTCTACGTGGACGACATCGTGCTCACAGCTTCTTCCAGCGAGCTGCTGCGCTGGGTCATGAGCACCATCAACGCCAAGTTCAAGCTCAAAGACATGGGGGCCGTCCACTACTTCCTCGGCATCCAGGTTCAGCGCAACGCCGATGGATTCTTCCTCCAACAACAGCAGTACGCCCTGGACTTGCTTGATCGCGCCGGCATGACCGACTGCCGGCCCTGCGACACACCCGTCGACACCGCCGGCAAGCTCTCCAGCGACGCTGGCTCTCCTCTGTCAACTGCGGATGCCTCCGACTACCGAAGCCTCGTCGGCGCGCTTCAGTATCTGACGATGACTCGCCCCGACCTGCAGTATGCCGTCCAGCAAGCATGTCTTCACATGCACGCCCCCACAATGGCGCACCAAGGCCTCGTCAAGCGAATTCTCCGCTACGTCCGCGGCACCACGGTGCTCAGGCTTCATCTCCGGCGCAGCAACAACTCCGACCTCGTCGCCTACTCTGATGCAGACTGGGCCGGATGCCCTGACACCCGGCGCTCGACCTCAGGATTCTGCGTGTTCATGGGGGACTCCCTGCTCTCGTGGTCGTCAAAACGACAAACCACGGTCTCCCGATCAAGCGCCGAAGCAGAATACCGCGGCGTTGCAAACACTGTGGCTGAGTGCACATGGCTCCGACAGCTCCTCAGCGAGCTCGACTGCCCATTGACCAAGGCCACGATCTGCCTGCTACATGAGCTCCAACCCAGTGCACCATAAACGCACAAAGCACATTGAGCTCGATGTGCACTTCGTCCGGGAAAAAGTCGTTGTTGGCCAATGCAAAGTTCTTCAAGTACCCACGACACAGCAGCTCGCCGACATGATGACTAAGGGCCTACCGGCGGCAAGCTTGAGAGAGTTCGAGGCGATGCGTGCGTCGCCCGGCAGCGGCAGCTCACACTGCGGGGGGGGGTGTTAGCAAGCAGTTTCACGCGTCTGCGGCTCTCCTTGAATGTAGCTAGATTAGTTAGCTCCATGACCATGATGTACTTGTACAAAAGGCGTAAGCCTCGATGAATCGATTGAGTTGTCCTCATTCTTCTCACTCCCGCTTACACGGGAGGTGAAGCCGGATCGAACCAGGAGGCCTGCTAGCTGCTTTGCCTCTGCCCGTGCCGGCCGGTCAGGCCCAATCACCGCGGTGCCACCTCTTCTGGGCAGCCGGCCGGTCGGGTCCAACCACCGCGGTGCCACCTCCCGCTTGCGGCGTGCGAGCACGCCCCTGCCTCTACCTGCGCATTCGCGACTACGCCCTGAGGCTCGCGCCGCCGCCTCCCGAGTGCTCGTTTGCTGCTGGCTCTTTGTGCCGGCGGTCCCATTCTCATGCTTGTGGCCACATGCGGCACCACCTTGCCCGCCCGGGGCGCTCTCAACCTGGTGGCATTGGCGGCGGGGGTGTGACGACGAGGAAGAGGAGGCGGGTGGCGGCAAAGGGCTGCAGCGTGGGCGCAACCGAGATTTTCCTTTCCTTGGAGCGGGCAGGGAGGAGGCCTCGGGAGAGCTGGGCAGCCGGGTGCGTGATTGTCGAGGATCGCACGGAGATTTCCTTTTCTTGCCGGCCGGCCGGCCGGATGTAGCAGCGCCCGGCCGGGCCTGAGTTCCACAATGAACGGTCCGGGTGGCCACGTGGTTTGGCTGGGGCCCGCTGCGGCCGGGACGGGCGGGCGGCGGAGGCGGTGGCAGCGCTTGGTGGCTGGGTTGCCGGGCGAGCCGGCCCGATGGCTGCGGCGGAGGCCGCCGTGGATCCAGAAGATGAGGTGATGCTCGCAACTTCGGCCTCAAGGTCCGCTGCCGCCATCCATCTCCATCACCAGGCCGCACCGCCTTTCCGGGGAAGCACGGGCTTCTAGATGACGGGACGGTGGAACAGGGGACGGAGAAAAAAGGAAGGAGCGTGGGACAGAGCGACAGCGGCGTCATGTGCAACGAATATAGGCTGCCATTGGGCGAAAAGAGTGAAAGAGTGAGTGGTGGGACGGTTAGCCTGATTTAAAAATTGGGCCGGATCAAAAGAATGGACCGGACGAAATAGGGGGGAGAGAAAACCTTACCAAAAAAAAATATTATAGGTATAGATAACAAGTTCAACAATCCATCTAATTATATTAATTATGTATCATAAATATTAATTTTTTTCTTGTATATATTTGGTTAGAGTTCAATATGTTTAACTTCTTGAAAAATAGAACAACAAAAAAAAAAAAAGGTAGAGTGGATCTAGCAATGGGGCAGAAGGGCTACTACTTAACTTTTCTAGCCAAAATTTCCTAAAAAAAAAAAACTTCTCTAGCCAATCATGTCTGAGACCAAGCTTTAAGGATAGGCCCTGAGCCCTCTACGTGGGCAGTGCATTCTTTGTTGCTTAGGATGAAGCTAAGTTCATCCACCTCATTTATATAGGTTTAAATTGCCTGGCTCTTTTCCTCTCAACAAGTGCATGTATGATCGTGGCAACTTCTTCAGTACATGCGTCAGGGGAATATAGGTTGCCCACCTGTTCGTCCTTAGTTTCTCTAGGTGTTCATCGGTTTTTGATGCGTTCCTAAGTGTCGTCATATCCATATGGTAGACAAGTTTCAAAAAAAAAAAATCCATATGATAGACCAAATTCTTCCCTAGCTGCATGTGCCTCCACTCTCTAGTTTGGCACCTAGGTAATGTACTCACCTAAGCCCAGAAGATGAAGGTATATGTTCTTTGCTAGCACAATGTTAGGGGAGATGTTTTGATGCATGAACCACCCTTATTATTCTAGTCTTATCTTCCCCAACTCTAGGAAGACTCGTGACCTTTCCTTAGGGTGTACCTAACAAGAGTAAAATTGGGAGCTGAGGTAAGTTTCTATTGGTCACGGAGGAGCGGCGGTGGCTAGGGTTACGACGAGCTCTTAGATCCTATTCCCTCCTCTCTTCGGGGCTCAAAGGTGATGAGCCAGGGCTGGAGCAGCCTGCACCTCGAACCCATCTCCTTGTACGTCCTTTTGTTGTTTTTCTTCATATTGCAGATGTTGCAAACAGATAATTTTCGAATGTTGGATTTTTTTAGTTGTTGCAACAGATGATTTTCTAATGTTCTTATTTCCATGTTTCATAGTTGATTTTTGTGATGTTGCAGTACTATTGTTTGAGATGTTGCATTTTATTATTCGAGATGTTGTAGCACATAATTTTTCGATGTTGCAACGCATGTTTCTCTGATGTCGCAGTGCATGTTTTTCGATGTTGCAGTGCGTTCGTCTTTGATATTGTTAAAAGTAGATCTGATGTTGCAACTAGTGTTTCAGATACATGTTTCATTTTATTTCATGTGCTATGTTGCAAGTGTTGTATCCGGATGTTTCAAAGATGGATCGGGTGTCATATCTCTGTTTTCGCTTTCTGTTGCCTCGCCTTCGCCCTTGGTGTCTCCACCTCCTCCTCACGAAGTTGGCTAGGCATGTGCCGTGCCCTCTCCCCTTTTGTCGATGCTGTTGTAGCCACTGCTACAGTGTTGGCCGCATGCATATATGCGCGTGAGAACTGGACGGGGTGCGAGTGGGGACTCATCTCATGTAGTCGAGCAGTGCAGACAATGTCCGGGGCAGTGCGGGCCCTGTTTGCGCGAGGGCGGGATGCAACGACGCGCGGGGGATGGAGTCCTGGCGCGGGCATCCGGACGAAGGCGTTTGTCCGCCACGTCTGAGCGCTAGGACTACCGTTTCTAAAATCATTTTTGTAGTAGTGTCATGTGTTAGGCTAATTAAGATCTTGATTGGCTGTTTAGTCTAACAATTGGCATCAAGGGCCGTTTTAGCCTAGTAATGAACCCTAAGTCTTGATTAGGTCCTACTTATTGCCTCTGATGAATTGTGTTATCGAAAAAAAAAATGAATCTTAATTGTGCCTCTGTTAGTCTTATTTCTCGCGGATCATGTTCGTGAGCTCTGTTAGTCTCATGATGGCGCATCTAAAAATAGTTTTTTTTAGTAGGTGGTCTATCCTCCGTTTTCTAATCATGCCAGAGCCAACGAAGCCTTCAGCTTGTGTTTGACATAATACACGAGTTGTATATAGACGCGTGTACCGTTTAATTGAATCGTTTCTGAACAGTGCTGACTGTATAGATGCTTTTTAGCGTTTACTTCGGCGACGACTAGCTAGGAGCTTAGGACAAGGCAGGCAACAGCGCAAATCTCTTCCCCTCGACGGCCACCGATTGAAAGCTGCTCGACCACCTTCCGCGCCGCTCCTCGCCTTGCCATTCGCATGCGAACTTCTTTTTTTTCTTGCGGTTTCTCTGTTCCATATTCAATTGTTAGTTTATATTGGAGGGAAGTTGGGGGAAGGCGCGCGTTAGGTGGGCGCCTGCGTGCTCTCGGCCTAGGGATCGGAGAAACACAAAAGAAATCCCACCGACGCGGCCACGCCACCCACACAGGCGAAGGCGACTCCCCACAATCCACCATTGCTCTGATCTTCCTTCTCTCCCCCAGTCCGCCATTGCTTGTGAGCTCGTTTGTCCCTCGCAGCGGGCTAGTAGTGTTTAAGATTGTCAAGCTCAATATTCGCAAAAAAGAAGAGAAGAAATATTGTCAAGTTCAAGCACAGCTAGCGTGCCTGTGGGTCGAGATATATATGGCAGAAGCCCACAACAACGGGAGCGAGGAGCCGATTGCCCTGCTGAGCAAGCAACAAGGCGATACCGAAGTGGTCGTCGATATAGATGATGGTAAAGAAGAAGCCTCCTTGACGCAAAATAGTGCACTTGTTGTCACTAGCTCGTTCAGACGACGCGTCAAGAGATCGTTGCCGAACAAGCAGATTTCTGTCGGAAGAAACCAGCAAGGTAACAATAATGATATTGGAGTAGTGTTCATCGACACAAATGGTAAAGTAGAAGAAGAAGAAGTTCCCCTCGCCGGCGGAAGCCAGCTGGGCGATGTCGAATTAGGGCCCGTCGACGTACCGGAAGAGCCGATTCCCGACGCCGGAAACCAGTTCGATAACGAACAAGACAAGGGAGCCTCGCCGCCACCGAAACAAGTTGATGCTGATGGAGGACTCCCCGAGCAAGCGCTGATGACGATACTAGGTAACTACATAGAAAGGGTAGGCCATATCATCGCCCTCATCGGGCTCGGCACCATCACCTCCACCATAGGAGGCTTATTTACCAGGGGACCTCCCGTCTTCTTCCGCTACATCATAGACCCGGTAATCAACGAATCAATCCTTTTTAATTATCAGCTAGACGACGATGTTATGTTATTCATTTCTCTCGATCCATAAATTCTCTTCATTTACAACATGCATATATATGTTACTTTCTGAAAGAGTTATGTTTGATTCTTATCGAAAGGACAACGAAAACGACGATGGTGACGACACGCTCGATGCCCTAATCCTGTACTACAAGTGCTTGCCTGCGTTCTTCGTCGTCGGACTGCTGGAGTTGTGCTACGGCATCTGGGTGTCCCGCAACCACTCGCAACGTGCCGGCAAACTCGCCAAGACTATACTCATATTGTCTGCCATCCTGCTCTTGGTCACAGTTTGTTTCACGGGAGCCGGCGTCAGCGTCTAGCTCCAACTTGGGTACTGTTACCATCCACCGCCTTCACATCTATGTAGATGCGTGATCTTTGAAAAAAAAAATGTGTGCAGCTGAAAATCAAAGTACTACACAAAGTACACATATATCTAATACAAAATTACAAAATATTGATATAAAAAGATGGCATATTATATATAGATATGAATGATTGAGTGGTGTAATGGTAAGACTATAAAGTGTCTAGCATGAGATCATGAGGTCATGACTTTTGATTCCTTGAAGCTAAAATATTTTTTTGGTTTTTGATTTCCTGAACGGCATTTACCGTGGCGGTTGTTTACCGTGATCTTTGCTTGGCGGCGGTTGAAAAAAACCACTACGGTTAATGCTTTTCAACCGCCACCGTTAAGTTTTATGTAGTAGTGATATTATCATAAGATTATGAAAAATGGTTGTTAATTGAGAAATTATTCTAGAAAAAAAATTAGTATCTGCAAGAGCAAGGACGGTAGGCTACTTTTGATCAATTTAGTGTTGCAAGCCTTCCTATGTCGAAACAAATATATTTTAAGTAAATGCATGGTTGTTTAAGCTAATGAACGAAGACCTTCGGTAGGACTTGATTACAAAGGAATTACTTGAACCATAAACTTTATCACTAGTTCTTAGGCAACTGGGGGATTCACATTTTTGGGTCGGGCTCGTAGAATAATTGTTCTTGGTGAGGGGTAGATCTAAAGTTAACAGTGGCCACCAAAAATAGATTTGGGAACGAAGACCCATGGATATAGGAAAGGAACCACTAATGGTTAGACATTCTTTGCCATACAAAATAAAAAGTAATGTCACTATCTGACAAATAATATGTAGGACTCATTTGAATGTTTCATTTAGACCGCCATTGTGGGGGGTTGGAGTTGGTGAATTAATTTGAGTTAGTTTCTCTTTTAGTACCAGTTGTTTTGAATGATTGTAGTATCAATTGTTTTGAATGAAAGTGGTGATGTCTTTGTGTGAACTTGAATAAAGTGATTATATCTTTTTGTGAAACTTGAATAAGAATGGACCTTTCTTAGTTCGGTGTATATATAAGGATGCCATGAGAAGAGAAGGTATTTCGAGGAAAAAAATATAAGACCAAGTTATCTTTAAAGATAAACATATTTTATTCGTATTTACTATTTAATGAAATGACTGATTTGGTAAATGACGTTGGAAGGTTGTGCAAAACGTTGCTTCTATTGCTCAGAGGAAAATATTCAAAATCTCCTTTTTTATTGTCATATAGCAAATTTTATTTGGAATACAATTTTTTATAGCATTTAATATTCAACGACCAAATAGAGCTCATTTGTTTGGTTCTTGGCTTGTGGGTTTTTCTTTTAAGTGTAGAAAACAGATATTAATTGGGATTAATTGTAATATTGGGGGTTATATATGCATGGTTGAGTAGGAATGCAGTTGTTTTCAAAAGGATCACATCTCACTCATTATATTATTGAAGGTAAATTTCAGCGCAACATATTGGATCAAATAATGGTCGCAGACGCCTAAAAAGCAAGAGAGAGACAGAGAGAGCTGAACTAAGGTGTCGCATCCTGGGAAATGTGGTGATGGAAATCCTGTACAAGTTTCAATGGAATAGAAGGCACATGATTGTGGATTAAGGGTTTTTTTTTTCTTTGCTCATGGTGGTGTTTTAAAACTTATATCAGCTTTTCAACGAAGTGTAGCCTTAGTGCTATTTGTAATTGCCATAACAAACAGCTATTCTTATTCACTTATGCATGGTGGCGTCCAGAATGTTTCTTACTTTTTAATTAATTATTAAAAAGGATTGGTGTAAGTTTCGACTTATGTAAGGAATCTGTCATTTTGTTTATATGTCGACACTTATTGATATTACTGATATTGAAGATGGATGGGTTCCAATACATACTATAAGATACTCCCTCACCCGCTGATAAAACAAAGGCTGCTTAGGACCTCAGACATGCTCATGACCTTAGGCACTATTAGTATATTGTCTATGCTTACACTACGGTGACATCAGGTAATATAAATCAAACTACAAAAGGTGCTATATATACTGTGATAATCTAACATGGAATAGGATTGACTTACGTTTTAAAAAAATGATAGAAAAGCAAAAAAAGAAGAAGTCAAACCAAGCCTCATATCTATTGCAAGGGTGGCATTCATATTCCTCGTGTCAAGCACAAGGCAACATTCAAGATGGCTAGCAAATAGCAACTTTTTTTCTTGAAAGGAAACGACAGAGAAGATCCCTACCTATATTTTTTGCTTTTTTATTGATATAAAAAAGAATACAAAGAATGAACTATACAAAGCCCAAAAAAGAAGAAGAAAAAAAGCTACATAAGGTTCTGTCTCCACAAAGATAAGGGGTCCGAAATCCTCTTTTTGGCCTTGATACAAACCAAGTCCAAGTCCTCCTTAAGAGCTGCTTTCCAGCTATTGATACTTGATAGCATAGGATTTGTTGTCGATCTCCATTTCTGATATTCCAAATGGTCCAGCAGGCTGAAATGAGTATTTCTCTGAAAATATGTCTGCCAAAATCAAGTCTTGCTTGAATGATCATATCCAAAGGTTGCAACGAATGCCAATAGATTGCCAGCAAGCCGAATTGAAGGGGCAATCAAAGAACAGATAAAAGCTGGTTTCCTCTGTGTTGAGGTTACAGAAAACACATGAGTAATCCTCTAGATGCATGTTTTTCCTCTTTAAGAGATTTCTGGTGTTGAGCCTATCTTTGATGAGAAGCCACATGAAAAATTTGTGTTTGCCCAAATTTTCAGATTTCCAAATCCATAAAAAAAGAGGGGAGGCCTCAACTGTACCTTGTAAATCCTTGTAGGCCTTCCTGGAGGAGAAAACAGGTCCCCAAGAGTAAGTCCAGGAGTCATAAGCTTCGCTATTGTAGCAAATAGCAACTTGCAAAATACTCCTAGCTTACTGCAATATGACTTTTTTTCAAAACCATGAAATATGAAATCTGTTATACCAAAACGCCCTAATAAGGAGTAGCTCCTAATATAAGTCAAAATAAAATAAACAAGTTTCCATCACCAAGAAAAGGTCCACTAAATCACGGACATGGCAACAAAGTTCTTCAATTTAAACTTAAATAACCAATCAAATTGGATAGCACGTAAGAGCATCTCCAAGAGATTAGCCAAATCATTTTTAAAGGTAAATTTAAATATTACTAGAGAAAAAAACTTCTTATACAGTCTGTTGGGGTACTTCAATTTTTTTGTCAAATCTATTTTAGAGAGTCGCTAAATCGATAAATGTAGCTAGTTTTTTTGGCTAATCTCTTGGAGATACTCTAAGACATAGCTTACTGCACACAAAACAATGTTGAGTCAACACTCAATTACATAACTATCAAGCATGGTAAGTAGGTGTGACAAGCTTGAGGGTGATAAATAGAATAGCCCACTGCGATATCAACTAGATAGTAACTATCTTTCCATGACCATATAGTAGCTAGCATTGTTTATTATGACCCGGTAGGGATATGTACACTGTCAGGTCTTACCATGAGCCGACAGTGATATAGTAGCTAGCATTGTCACTCCAGCCAGTTGTCTTGGTTCTAGCATGTCCTCTAATCCTACCTTTGTACGTATAAATACAATAAATACATGCGATGGATGTCTATATATAAAGTAAGATATATCTGAGCTTGTATATTTCTTTTGATCTGCATATGCATAACTTACATGCCCATGTAAACATTAAATAGCTAAAGATGTCAATTGATTGCGTGAATAAGAAACGATCTCATCCATCTAAAATTAACTGAAAATGACATCCATATCTAGCAACTATTAAATAGAAATTCTAAAAACACATTGCCAAAGACAATTAGAAAAAAAAAGTATCATGCGAAAAAAAAAAAAAATGTCTTAGAAAAGAAAATATTGTGCCTACTTACTACTTCCTCAATTCTAAATTATAAGTCATTTTAGCTTTTCAAAATACATTGATTTTACTATAAATTCAAACATAGTGTATATCTAGGGCATAGTAAAGTGTCTTTTAATTTAGAATGAAGGGAGCATTAAAGAATGAAGGAATTCTTCTAATTGTTTTTTACTTGCCACAATGCATGCACGCCCCTCCTTGAAACGTAAGTGATCCGAACTCACAATGTATTATTACTTTATTTTTACTATAATTTTTTCAATGTAATTTATTTGACAGAGTGATATAATTTGGGGATAACATTATGGATTGCAGATCTCAGAGAAATATATCTTTTTTCAAAAGTTATATTTCTATGGATTGTAGATATCAGAAAAGTATATGTCAAATCGTTGACAAATTTTAGAAAAAAATACAAAAAACTTCAAAAGTTGTCGGCGAGTGTCGGCCCCCTGGTTTTTAGGGTCCACTGTGCGTCATATGTCAGTCCCTGGATCAGTAGCTGACACGCACAATTAAACAAGATTGATATCAAAAAGCATACTTTTATTGCTAGTGGGAAAATATAATACATTGTTCAGATTTACATAGTTTAGGCCACTGGCCTTATAGCATATATCAGAGTTCTAAGACAGCGGTTCTATATTATCGTGGCTCCATTCCTACAGGCAACTCGGAGTGCGGACAAAACCCTAGCTATTCCTATATCACGATCATCGTAGTCCTAAGCGTAGTCCTAGCGTAGCTTCTTCATGTATTCTTCGGCGTCCTATCCTCGCGTAGCTCCAGTAGTCCATCCTGGTGTAGGCTCTCGAACGGCTTCATCCTCGGATATACTCCTGCAGCGTCCTGCCTAAAAACATAGGGAGAAGGGGGTTGAGTACATACGTACTCAGCAAGCCCTAACTTTGGGTGGATGGAGGTTAAATGTGTAGTAGTTATAATTATAGGTTGGGTCCTGGTAGGGTATTCACCATCCTCACCAGTTCTCGAATTAAGTTATGGTTACCAAATCATTAATACGTCTTACCAGATTATCCTTTGTTGTTGTAGTCTAATCATAGCGTCTCATCCCGGCATCTGCCCATTCCAAGGACGTGGCTATTCGAATAGATTTAAGTAAACTCTGCAGAGGTTGTACACTTTTCCCCACACGGTAATTACGATTCCTTCCATGATCAGTGGTTAGAAAAGAACTACCGAGATCTCGCACCGAGAGGGCGCTAACTTAGGTTTCCATACATTTCCACTACGGCGCTCAGGGGTTGGGAGAAGGTTAAGCGAGGAAGACCACTCTTCTTCCTACGCCTAACCCGGACATGGAAGCTCACTCGCAACCCATGCCCTCACACACCTTGTGGAAGATCACTTAGCATCCACGCTTAGAATATATGAATATATGTATATAGCTAGCAAATGTGCACCCAATAATTTTACGTGGAAGATCACATAGCGTCCACGCCCAACCAGACCATGGAAGATCACTTAGCATCCTACGCCGTCTCCTGCTCTACCGTTTGCCTACACCGGCCTCCTAAGTGGAAACATACTTCAGCCTAACGGGGTGTGAGATCAAGCCTACCCATATAGACGTGTGGCTGTACGAAATGTCACACAGGGATGAATAAGAGACTATGAACCGGTCCTTAGGGGTGACCAAAACAGGTATCTCCGACAGGATATCCTTCGCAGTAATATCCGCCAAGTAATCTACACCTAGATTACCCCTACCCGTTTCAGGTCATAGCATATATAATCACTTTATCAGATTATCTCATTTCACAATGTCACGTTATCATGTTATCACATTATCTCATCACAAGTATCCATATGTCTTTTAGCAAAAGAATTATCATAGGAGTAAGATGGAAGGGTGATGGAAGGGTGGAAATTAGGACTTGCCTCCGCTCGCTGACGAGTATATCCAAGGGTCTTGATTTCTTCGCTTCGGGCTTCAGTGTCTTGATGTAGCGGTACTTCATCTTGGTGTAGTGGTACTCCTTCAAGTCTTGATGTAGCCGTGCTCCAGGGATCCATCAGGTTCCTTATACCTCTTCTAATCTACGCGGTCTATTGCTTGACAAACAAGAGAGCAAAACCAAACAATGCATACACAACAAGCATAACTAAGCAAGCACGATCAACCAAAACAAGGAGGGGGATCCTAACGGGGTCGGTTGTAGGTGATGGAAGGGTTTATTCTAATTCTATCATTACTATGTGAACTTGAAATAAGAGGTAGATAAAGATTATCTATCCAACAAGATGGCTTCTACGGGCTTATGGAAAACCAGACCATATTATTATCTTTCACTATTATGTGAACCTGAAAGGAGAAAGCTTGACCAAGTCATCATAGACAGCTTGGCCTACTTCTATAGGTCCACTAGGGTTTGGCGGGGTTAGCTAGTTGGGTTTACGTGGAGATAGGGTCTAGGTGGTTAGGTATGGGCATACATACTTATATACTCGTACGTAGGGTTTAGGCTAGCTACAGATAGGTGGTGGCTAAGGTTAATGGCACGCATGCAGGTACATACATGCCTAGGATTAGGTTAGCGACGCGTACGCACATGCATATGTATGCGTCTAGGGTTAGGTTAGGATGAAGGGGTGGAGGGTAAGGTTAGCCATACATAGGTACATGCCCGAGTATGTATATATATAATTGTATATACCGGACTTACCCTACAAGTGTGTATATATATAGACGCATTACCTATTTTTGGTGATTGGGTACGGACATGTCGGAGCATATGACATGTCACCAAAACCTACTCACCTTTATGGGTATGTGGTTAGTTAGCGCTTACTGACGCGTTTATTACTATGGTTTAGCACTTATATTAATTAAAGCGGATTAGCGCTAATTATAAAAAAAGAAAGAGAAACAAACAATTATTACTAGAATTTAAATGGGCACCAAAAATAGGAGCAATGGTGTGGATAAATAGGATATGATTTTAGAAGAATTTTGGTGGTGGAATTTCTGGAATTGGAAATAGAGTGGAGGAGATATGAATTTCCAAAATTTAATTGAGATGAAGGAATTGGAATATACTTTGGAATTATTTCTGGAATTTAGGAAATTGGGAATGAGATGGAAATTGCTGAGTGGGGTCTGGGGTGTACCTAGTTTATTTAGGAATTTTTGGGAATTTTCTCGGATAAGGGAAAATGGTGTTTTACTCCTCCGTGTACATTTCTCGGGTGTACCTAGCAGTTTCTATTTGGCTGACGCGTGGGGTCTAGCCTTGACCGAACTGTGCCGTGCAATGTGCGTTCCTCATTCTGATTTTCACGTGGAGGAGTGGACTTGCTGCTGCTGCTGTGTGGGTCCCGCGATGAGGTGTCGTGGCTCTCATTGGCCATGGGGATGTAGTGGAGGATGTCGACATTTTCCACCTCCCCGGTGCCTGGTACTCACGCCGCCCCTGTCTCTGCCCTTGTTCGCGGCGGTGGGAGAAAAGGAAAAGAGAGAGAGGGGTGTGGGTCCCGCAAGTGAGGTGGCCTGCTCCCATTGGATGCCTTCATCATTGGATGTCGTCCGTCCTCCTCCTTCCGTCGTTCAGCTCGGCAGAGAGAGAAAAAAAAAGAGAGGGAGAAGGAAAGAGAGAAGGAAGAGATGGAGGGGGAGAGACGCAGGGGGGAGGCCGGGCACCGGGCGGCGCTGGCCGGGCGGCCGCCCCGGTGGTGCTCGTCGGAGGTGGGCGAGGGGCGGGAAGAGAGGGACAGAGGAACTTCGGCCGGTGGTGCTCGGCTCCGTCGGAGCCGTGCCCCCCTTGGCGAAAGCGTAAGAGGGAAGAACGGGGATGGAGAGGAGGAAAAGGAAATTTAAGACAGTGAGGGCCTCGGCGGCCGACGAGCTCGAAGCTTCCCTTCGAGCTCCCGGTGGTGCTCGTTCATGGTCGCCGCGAGGAGCTCGCCGGGTCCTATTTATAGGCAAGGCAAGGCGGTTGGCCGGCAAAATATCTCCGGTCGCGACAACGCACAAGGTCGGCAGGGCACAGGAAGGCGGTTGCGAACAGTAGGGCGGTTGGCAAAATATCCCGGCCATGGCTCACGTGCTCGAGGAGGAAGACGACGCGGGTTCCCCGTCGCTGCGCCTGGCTCCCTGGAGAAGATGAAACTGACAGCCGGGTCCCATGTGTAAGTGAGTGAGGGAGGAAAGGAAGGGAGGTGGCTGTTGGGTCGCTTGGTCGTGCTTGCGGGTTGGGCCGAGCGGCCTGCTTTTGGCCCGCGGGAGAAGGAGGAAGGAGGGACACCGGGCTGGGCCGGGCTGTGCTCGCAAAGGCGCGTGGGCTCCGGCCCGAGTGGGAGAGGGAGGAGAAAAGAGGATGGGGCTGCTGGTGGCCAGGCCAAAAGGGAGGGAAAGGAGAGATTGAGCCCGAGATCATTTTCCCATTTACTTAATTGCTTTTCTATTTTCCCGTAAATTAAACTTGGTGCATATTTGAATGGATTTAAATTGGGTTTGTAGGGGATTTGAAAGGTGGGTGTTGGGGACTAAATAGGGTAATTCAAGGAGGGTTTGTCAAGATAGATCAAGGGAATTTTGGGAGTGGATTGTCAAGGGATTTTTGAGGAGAGAGCAAGGAGAAATTATTCGGTGCCAAGATAAATTCTAGAGAGCAAACAAACACGCAAGCAAGCATTCATCCAATTATTCAAGGCAATTAATCAAACAATCAAGCACATGATTAAAATGCATATGGTGAATTTTTAATGCAAGGGTTTTAGAAAATGTTTTTAAATAAGGTTTTGCAAGAAATAAACTAATCAGGTTTTAATTTGTTGTAAATTATAAAAATTTAAATTTTTAGTGATTTTTTTAAAATGATGCGAAAAACACGGGTGTTACAAGTCTACCCCACTTAGAATGAATCTCGTCCCCGAGATTCGAGAGAACTAGCGGGAGAACCTAGAGAGGAGAGAAAAACTAAGGTGGAGAGAAAACTAATCGCGATTTTCTATTTATCTTACCGTACCATCTTCCATCTTCCCGAGAGGTCTTCAGTCTTCTACCGGTCCTCGATCCTGGGGGTTATCTTGTTGCGCTTCTTGTGGTCTTCTCGTAGTATCCAACTTCTTCTTCTGACAACTTCTAGCTTTTCTAGGGCTACCCCACTTAGAAAATTTGATTTTTGCGGTGTTCTCAAATTTTTGCATATCACCCTTTTTATTCTTCTTCTCATAGCTATTATTATGAGCTGTAATGCTACCCCACTTAGATGATTTAGTCTTCTATGATTCACCCCTTTGTTCTTCTTCTAAGCTATCTGGCTTTATTCTTTCTGATTCTTCTGGCTTTTTAGTGACAATAATCTTGTTTTATTTCTTTTGAGCAACAATCACAGTATCTTGGGGTTCCACTTCTCGTCAAGAGATCTTCTCTTCTTATCTTCTTAGGATTCCACTTCTCATCTAGAAAGCTTCTTCTCAAGTAGCTTGCTCTTAACTTGTTTATGCCCTATCTAATTCATGGGATCTGGGTCTACCCCACTTAGAAGATTTTGCCCTAAACCTTCTATTATTTTCTCAAGATATTTCTAGGCTGCTACTATTATGGCCTCTCGGCATATCATGTTTCGATTTATTTCCATTTCATATCGCCCTTATTTATTTGGCTGGCATTTCGTGTGCATAGGCATGTCATTCCAGGAGATTAATCATGAGGATAACGGGACCGTGATCACATTGCTTCGAGCACAATGGGGGTTACAATCATCAGGAGGGAAGGGAGGATGCAACTAGGCTACAAGTACATTTCCCTAAGATAACTAATCCACCTCGTCGAGTTGGGTGGATGCGATCCTGGGCGTCAGTCGTCCTTCCACTGAGCTGGGTTGTGGGTCGGCTTCTTCTCTTGGCGGTGGTTGAGTGAGCGGAAGGAGAGACTCGATGTCGTAGGCCTCCGATGGCGGCGGTGCTGGCGGTACTGCAGGGTCCAGTCTTCTTCTTTCTGGAGGGTAGACAGGGGTTCCTTCTAGGATGACGGGCTCTTGCCCGACTATGGCGGACATCCTTCTTTGGGGCTTGGTGACGAGTTAGGCCTCCTTCAGCTGCTGGACATGGCGGTCCCCGGCTTCCTTCAGGGCTTCGGCGAGAGTGGTCTCGCGGCTTTGGGCGGTGGCTACATGGGCTTGGGCGGCGGCGAAGTCTACTTGGAGCTTGCGGACGGAGATCTCGGCTTCAGTCTCCTCGTCGAGGGTCTTCATGCAGATGGTCACAAACTCCATGATGGGGTGATCCTTGTAGGTCTGGCGCAGGTGTCGTAGGGCTTGGCGGGCGGCAGCTTGGTAGGCGTCCGTGAAGCGAAATCCGGTGATAGTCGTGCTCCAGGCGTTGGTGATGTCGGGGAGGCCTCTACTCTTGGTGATGTAGATGGTGACCTCACAATGCTCGTTGCCATGCTTTTCATACGTGCGGCCTTCACACACTAGGCGCTCTGGGATGCCAAGTATTTGCATGGTTTTGCAGAGAAGCTGGGGAAAGCCTGGGGTGTTGATCCAGACTTCGGCCATTCTTGGCTAGGGAGGCTTGGTGGTAATGGCTTGTGGGTGGATAGCAAGAAGTATGGTTGTGAGAGAGAGGTGAAAGGCTAGCAATGGGATGATTGGAGTAGGATGGTGAGTAAAGGTGGAGGGGTACTCCTTTTATAGTGAGTCGGAGTGAGGCTTGCATGGGACGCTTTTGACTGGTCTTCGTGTGTGTGCGGTGGAAGGAAGTGGAGCGGGTGTGGGTTCCATTACACAGTGAGATACTGTGGTGGGGTGTAGCCTTGATGACCGTGCTATGGTGGTGCAGCCTTGGTGATTGTACGGTGGCAGTGTAGTCTTGACGACCGTGCGACGTAGGTGTCGTCGAATTGTAGTGTATATCCCGGGTGAGAGGGTGATTTCTTGGCCATATATATTATATTTTTCCTTAATAATTTTGCAATTATTTCTAGTGCCAGCATAATTCTCCAAATATTATTCCAACTTCTTCAATTCGACAAGTAGCTTAACGTCTTTCATATGGTAGTGGACGCATTACAATGATATACAAGACTGTAAATCCAATGAGGGGAGGGATTAGGATAGCCAGAAAGGTAGCAACGAACACTTCTTCATCGGGGTCCATCGTATAGGCTTCAACTTCTGCTTCCGATTCTGTACTTCGAACTCCTTGTTGTCTTCTTCGGCAATCTTCAGCTTGTATTCTAACTTCTTCTTGAAGTAATCCACTTGGTCGGCTCTTGATTAGTAGGATGGATGTGGGTGATTTTCGTTGATAGTAGGGTGATTGGGGGTGTTTTGGGTGACAGGAGGGGCAGCTGGGGCTTTTATAGGCGATCGCCGGGCAGAGTTGGGGGGTGAGTGCGCGGTTGGGCGCGCGTGATCATCGGGCGGGCATCGTGGCATCGGGGTGGGGGACCGAGGTGACAAAGACAAGCGGCGTCGGTGGTGCGCGATGTCGGTCGTGCAGAGGGGACAGCACGAGCAGTGTCACGGGGCGGTGGCGTGTGGTCACGGTCGTGCAGGGAGGGGATAGCACGAGCGGCGGTGGTGCGCGGCACTGTGGAGAAGACGAGCGCAACAGTGACGGCATGCACGGCGTTCGCGGCTTTTCACAGTTGGTTTGTTGTGTACTGTCCGGTGTCTTCACTAATAATTACAGTGGCTTAACTAGTTATTGATCTTCATCTTGTCTTCTTGATAAATCTTCTTCTGATGGTGATTGTCTTTTTAACACTCTCGGGTGATGGTTACCTGCATGTTAGTTTAAAGTCTATTCTACGAAAAGAGAGGATGAGAGAGAAAAGCAGAAGGATCTATTCCTAATAGATATAGGTAGGGGAGAGAAGCAAGCAAGAATGAGAAATCTATGGGGTATTTGTAACAAAAGCAAACAAGATAAAAAGAAACAATCAAGGTTTGTCAAGCAGGCGTATACTACTTTCGCGTAATCTATCTATAGGAGCACTCCAAGTCTAAACTCTATGCCACTCTATCTATACTACTCATGGTTTTGAAGGGGTGAGAAGAGAGAGAGAAAGCTGTTTTGAAATAGAAGATCAAGGGGAGGTAAGGGTTATAAGCAAGATTTTTGAAAATAGTTATTAGAAAGAGCGTTTCTAACTAAAATCCAACCTAAGGGTTTGTCTTACAGTCCAAGTATGGCTCGATACCACCCCTGTCGGCCCCTGGTTTTTAGGGTCCATCAGGCGTCATATGTCGGTCCTCGGATCAAGAGTCGACACGCACAATTAAACAAGATTGATATCAAAAAGCATACTTTTATTGCTAGTGGGAAAATATAATACATTGTTCAGATTTACATAGTTTAGGCCACTGGCCTTATAGCATATATCGAGTTCTAAGACAGCGGTTCTATATTATCGTGGCTCCATTCCTACAGCAACTCGGAGTGCGGACAAAACCCTAGCTATTCCTATATCACGATCATCGTAGTCCTAAGCGTAGTCCTAGCGTAGCTTCTTCATGTATTCTTCGGCGCCCCTATCCTCGCGTAGCTCCAAAGTAGTCCATCCCTGGTGTAGGCTCTCGAACGGCTTCATCCTCGGATATACTCTGCGGCGCCCCGCCTAAAAAAACATAGGGAGAAGGGGGTTGAGTACATACGTACTCAGCAAGCCCTAACTTTGGGTGGATGGAGGTTAAATGTGTAGTAGTTATAATTATAGGTTGGGTCCTGGTAGGGTATTCACCATCCTCACCAGTTCTCGAATTAAGTTATGGTTACCAAATCATTAATACGTCTTACCAGATTATCCTTTGTTGTTGTAGTCTAATCATAGCGTCTCATCCCGGCATCTGCCCATTCCAAGGACGTGGCTATTCGAATAGATTTAAGTAAACTCTGCAGAGGTTGTACACTTTTCCCCACACGGTAATTACGATTCCTTCCATGATCAGTGGTTAGAAAAGAACTACCGAGATCTCGTACCCGAGAGGGCGCTAACTTAGGTTTCCATACATTTCCACTACGGCGCTCAGGGGTTGGGAGAAGGTTAAGCGAGGAAGACCACTCTTCTTCCTACGCCTAACCCGGACATGGAAGCTCACTCGCAACCCATGCCCTCACACACCTTGTGGAAGATCACTTAGCATCCACGCTTAGAATATATGAATATATGTATATAGCTAGCAAATGTGCACCCAATAATTTTACGTGGAAGATCACATAGCGTCCACGCCCAACCAGACCATGGAAGATCACTTAGCATCCTACGCCGTCTCCTGCTCTACCGTTTGCCTACACCGGCCTCCTAAGTGGAAACATACTTCACCCCTAACGGGGTGTGAGATCAAGCCTACCCATATAGACGTGTGGCTGTACGAAATGTCACACAGGGATGAATAAGAGACTATGAACCGGTCCTTAGGGGTGACCAAAACAGGTATCTCCGACAGGATATCCTTCGCAGTAATATCCGCCAAGTAATCTACACCTAGATTACCCCTACCCGTTTCAGGTCATAGCATATATAATCACTTTATCAGATTATCTCATTTCACAATGTCACGTTATCATGTTATCACATTATCTCATCATAAGTATCCATATGTCTTTTAGCAAAAGAATTATCATAGGAGTAAGATGGAAGGGTGATGGAAGGGTGGAAATTAGGACTTGCCTCCGCCTCGACGAGAGTATATCCAAGGGTCTTGATTTCTTCGCTTCGGGCTTCAGTGTCTTGATGTAGCGGTACTTCATCTTGGTGTAGTGGTACTCCTTCAAGTCTTGATGTAGCCGTGCTCCAGGGATCCATCAGGTTCCTTATACCTCTTCTAATCTACGCGGTCTATTGCTTGACAAACAAGAGAGCAAAACCAAACAATGCATACACAACAAGCATAACTAAGCAAGCACGATCAACCAAAACAAGGAGGGGGATCCTAACGGGGTCGGTTGTAGGTGATGGAAGGGTTTATTCTAATTCTATCATTACTATGTGAACTTGAAATAAGAGGTAGATAAAGATTATCTATCCAACAAGATGGCTTCTACGGGCTTATGGAAAACCGCACCATATTATTATCTTTCACTATTATGTGAACCTCGAAAGGAGAAAGCTTGACCAAGTCATCATAGACAGCTTGGCCTACTTCTATAGGTCCACTAGGGTTTGGCGGGGTTAGCTAGTTGGGTTTACGTGGAGATAGGGTCTAGGTGGTTAGGTATGGGCATACATACTTATATACTGCATGCGTAGGGTTTAGGCTAGCTACAGATAGGTGGTGGCTAAGGTTAATGGCACGCATGCAGGTACATACATGCCTAGGATTAGGTTAGCGACGCGCACGCACATGCATATGTATGCGTCTAGGGTTAGGTTAGGATGAAGGGGTGGAGGGTAAGGTTAGCCATACATAGGTACATGCCCGAGTATGTATATATATAATTGTATATACCGGACTTACCCTACAAGTGTGTATATATATAGACGTACCTATTTTTGGTGATTGGGTACGGACATGTCGGAGCATATGACATGTCACCAAAACCTACTCACCTTTATGGGTATGTGGTTAGTTAGCGCTACAGACGTTTATTACTATGGTTTAGCACTTATATTAATTAAAGCGGATTAGCGCTAATTATAAAAGAAAGAGAAACAAACAATTATTACTAGAATTTAAATGGGCACCAAAAATAGGAGCAATGGTGTGGATAAATAGGATATGATTTTAGAAGAATTTTGGTGGTGGAATTTCTGGAATTGGAAATAGAGTGGAGGAGATATGAATTTCCAAAATTTAATTGAGATGAAGGAATTGGAATATACTTTGGAATTATTTCTGGAATTTAGGAAATTGGGAATGAGATGGAAATTGCTGAGTGGGGTCTGGGGTGTACCTAGTTTATTTAGGAATTTTCTGGGAATTTTCTGGATAAGGGAAAATGGTGTTTTACTCCTCCGTGTACATTTCTCGGGTGTACCTAGCAGTTTCTATTTGGCTGACGCGTGGGGTCTAGCCTTGACCGAACTGTGCCGTGCAATGTGCGTTCCTCATTCTGATTTTCACGTGGAGGAGTGGACTTGCTGCTGCTGCTGTGTGGGTCCCGCGATGAGGTGTCGTGCTCTCATTGGCCATGGGGATGTAGTGGAGGATGTCGACATTTTCCACCTCCTGGTGCTGGTACTCACGCTCGGCCCTGTCTCTGTCCTTGTTCGCGTGGCAGTGGGAGAAAAGGAAAAGAGAGAGAGGGGTGTGGGTCCCGCAAGTGAGGTGGCCTGCTCCCATTGGATGCCTTCATCATTGGATGTCGCCCCGTCCTCCTCCTTCCGTCGCTCAGCTCGGCAGAAGAAAAAAAAGAGAGGGAGAAGGAAAGAGAGAAGGAAAGATGATGGGGGAGAGACGCAGGAGGCTGGGCACCGCGGCGCTGCGGGCGGCCGCCCCGGTGGTGCTCGTCGGAGGTGGGCGAAAGGGAAGAGGGGACAGGGAACTCGGCCGGTGGTGCTCAGCTCCGTCGGAGCCGTGCCCCCTTGGCGAGCGTAAGAGGGAAGAACGGGGGATGGAGAGGAGGAAAAAGGAAATTTAAGACAAGTGAGGGCCTCGGCAGCGACGAGCTTCGAGCTTCCCTTCGAGCTCCCGGTGGTGCTCGTTCATGGTCGCCGCGAGGAGCTCGCCGGTCCTATTTATAGGCAAGGCAAGGCGGTTGGCCGGCAAAATATCTCCGGTCGCGACAACGCACAAGGTCGGCAGGCAATGTGAAGGCGGTTGCGAACGGTAGGGCGGTTGGCAAAATATCCCGGCCATGGCTCACGTGCTCGAGGAGGAAGACGACGCGGGTTCCCCGTCATTGCCTGGCTCCCCGGAGAAGATGAAACTGACAGCCGGGTCCCATGTGTAAGTGAGTGAGGGAGGAAAGGAAGGGAGGTGGCTGTTGGGCTGCTTGCTGTGCTTGCAGGTTGGGCCGAGCGGCCTGCTTTGGCCCGCGCGGGAGAAGGAGGAAGGAGGGACACCGGCTGGGCCGGGCTGTGCTCTGCAGTGCGCGTGGGCTCCGGCCCGAGTGGGAGAGGGAGGAGAAAAGAGGATGGGCTGCTGGTGGCCAGGCCAAAAGGGAGGGAAAGGAGAGATTGAGCCCGAGATCATTTTCCCATTTACGAATTGCTTTTCTATTTTCCCAGAAATTAAACTTGGTGCATATTTGAATGGATTTAAATTGGGTTTGTAGGGGATTTGAAAGGTGGGTGTTGGGGACTAAATAGGGTAATTCAAGGAGGGTTTGTCAAGATAGATCAAGGGAATTTTGGGAGTGGATTGTCAAGGGATTTTTGAGGAGAGAGCAAGGAGAAATTATTCGGTGCCAAGATAAATTCTAGAGAGCAAACAAACACGCAAGCAAGCATTCATCCAATTATTCAAGGCAATTAATCAAACAATCAAGCACATGATTAAAATGCATATGGTGAATTTTTAATGCAAGGGTTTTAGAAAATGTTTTTAAATAAGGTTTTGCAAGAAATAAACTAATCAGGTTTTAATTTGTTGTAAATTATAAAAATTTAAATTTTTAGTGATTTTTAAAATGATGCGAAAACACGGGTGTTACAGCGAGAGGGGGATACGGTTGCATCTAGGCCGAGGATATGGCCTAGGGGCAGGGGGGCTGGCATGGTGGTAGGGAGGGGTGTGGCGAAGGGACGGCCTGGGGGCCGTGGAGGGAGCATGCGTGGAGAGAAAAAAAATCGTGTGATGCTTGGATCCAAAACAACAGTGTGAGGTAGCAATTCTCTTTGACCCGCAAATCGTCCACATGATCACATAATAAGTTACACGGTCTGTTGCAACGCACGGGCATGCTTGCTAGTAAATATATATGGGTGACGGGTGATGCCAATTGATTTAGAGCGGTCATACCGGCCAGGGCAAAGCCATCCAGACGTGTTCCTACCAATTAAACGTGTGGGGTTTTATAGGTATCAACAGATCTCGTTGCCACTTTTGCGTATCACGGTTCCAGCAAGGCTCCTCCTCCGACGTGTCCTGCAGAACATGTGCGGTCATGGTCATGAACCAAGGGATGAACACGCAGAAGGTAGCCGGCTTCCTACTCGTGCTGCTGGTAGCGTTGGCTGTTTCATGTAGCGGCGTGGGCGCCGGCGTCGGCCCGGTAATTAGGATGCAGCTGTGCCACACCGACATCGGTCGTGGCCTGACACCACACGAGCTGCTGCAACGCAGCATGGTGCTGCGCAGCAAGACCCGCGATGCGTGGTTCCTCTCCGGCTGGTCGCCAACTCGCCGTCGTCGTCATCCACCATGTCGGCGATCCCAGGGAAGGGTGAACCATTCTAAAGGTGGCCAGTAACCCATCTCTATAAATCGCTGATTTGTATAGGCAAAAACTAGACATAGTTTGAAGAGTCGCCTCTATAGAGGCTTTCTAGCCACCTCTATTTCGAAAAACTATAATAGTATGCTATCCCTTGCTCTTCTTTGGTCTTCTCACCCACTTCTGTAATTATATAGGGAGATCTCCCTTTGCCTCCCCCCTCTCTATTCATTCTCCTATCCGCTAGCTCGCCTAATTTAGACTTTAGAGGGAGGTCTTCCTTTGCCCCCCCACCACCACTTCTATATATAATAATATATACCTTTGGATTTTTTAGACCAGACTAATCTATGGTCGGTCATAGAATAACTTATTCTATATCCACTCTGATTTACGATAATGTTTATACTAATTTAAGAGAAAGTAAATGCATATTTACGATACATTTCTTTATCTAAAAAAATATTTACGATACATTTGTTACTATAACTCACGATGCTATTTACAATAATATTATAGTAAATAATCTAATAGGGAGTTACAATAATCTCATAAACTAGTATATAGCTATCGTAACTTAAACTAGCAATGAAATAAATTATTCTATAGCCACCTGCAGAACAGTATGTCTATTTTACATTTACACTAAAATCCTCTTTTATTTATTAATTTATGATTCTTTCATTAAAGAATTTTCTTATTACAATTCCCTGACAAGAGCCGTCACATGGAAAATCGAGAGGTACGATTTCTTATCACAACGTCACCGAATAGATTAACTCTTGATATGTCGGACTCCTTGTCTGACTTGAAATCAGATATTAGGATTACATATTTTATAGACCCTTGTTGGTACTTGATATTTAATGTACCAACACATTGTATGATGAAAAATGAAAATTATGGTATATTTTTGAGCAATATACATAGGTGCAGTGCATACATACTGATTACATATTAGAGATTAGAGACACAACAAATACAAACCGTGTGGTACTGAATCAGCAGGTAGTATATACCACTTTATTGTTATTATACATAATATTCACGTAAAAAGTGAAGGGAAAAATGAATGCAGGGAAATGCAACAGCTAGCAATAGTACTAGGCACACCCAGATCGAAGAAGCATGCAGCACGATGCGTTCAATCAGTCGATAGATCGATGATCGAGTCTTAGACCATGCATGTCGCAGTGAGCAGGGACGAAAGAGAGCGTGTTGCCGGCGAGGTCGTAGAGTACGTGTATGTTCTGCTGCTGATAGTTGCCAATTAGCGTTGTTGTCCACCGGCATCACGTAGTTGCCCTGCGGCAGGTCCAGCGTCGCGCCCTGGAACCGCAGCTGCAGCTTCGGCATCCTCGCCGTCGTCTGCCTCGACGCCGGGAAGCAGAGAAAACCAGATTGGGACGGGTCGGCCACGGACGTCATGTTCAGCTCGGAGACGAAGGCATTGCTAAGGAGGCTGAAAACGTGCGGCGGCGGCGACGTGAAGGTGGTGCCGAAGTCGATGATCGTCCCGCCGGTCCCGTCGGTGTTCAGCACGAACGCTGACGCCGGCACCTGCAGCGTCGTTGACCCCACCGTGATGCTCGTCAGATTCTGGTAGTACCAATTTGACCCTGAGCTCTGGATGAGCAACAATACTAGCTACATATCCATCCCAGGTTAAGCAACTACCTAGCAATACCAGTTTTTGTACTAACCCGTAAGTATTCTTTTTGACCGTTGGATGCACTTAACTATCACATCATTGATTCTCTGTTATTGATCCTACCTACCACCATTGCTTCTAATTATAAAAGCGACATTCAAACACCTCTATGGGCAAAGATGAGCCCCCTCTCAATTGGAAAGAGATGGAGACCCTCAAGGAGGTGGAAGAGTTTTTGTATGACGACAAGACGTTCGAGGAAGCCACTGCAACATATGGGGCAAATGGCTAAACCTATCGAGTTTGGGAGTTGAGTTTCATCATGTATGGGAATTTAGTTTTCTGTTCCTTGGTTAGTTTTGTGTCGGTGTTAGTGTTTTTCAAGACTGGGCCAAACCCTTAAAACTCTAAAAATAAAGTATGTCTAGATAATAGATTATAGTATAGAAAAGCCAAAAAAAAACTCATAATTTGGAATATAGTGAATATATACAAATGAAATTCAGTACTCGTCATAAAAAAACTACAAAACTAAAAAATATATGACTAATTTCAAGATATACGTGCGGCATACATACTTTTTGTTACATATATATTGGCCGGGTACTGGATCAGCAAGCAGAGAACCGTGGTGTGCGTATATATATGTGAAATGAAATTACATGCATTATTTATTATTCAAATTCACCGGAATGCAACAGCATGCAGTAGTACGTCGTAGGCACATGCATATAAAAGTAATAAGGAAAAAATTGGTCTGCAGGTGCGGACTGCGGACTGGATCAAGATCGAAGACTCACGCAAATAACATGCGTGCAGGAATTGGCGGAGCTTCACTTTACTGATGAGTTCTTGAACGTTTCCCATTTAAAAAGAGATATCAATGATGATTTCCAGCAGAAACGTTCAACTCATGGTCATGGGAGCTTCACTTTACTGATGAGTTCTTCCGTTACGTAGGTCGCCACATGAAATGCTGCAAAGTGGGCATCAACTTAACCATGCATGGAAGCGGTCAGGTAGCGGACAAGCCGGACATCAATTTTTGCTGGCTTAAGAGTAACTTCAAGCGAGTTAGTAAAAATAGAATAGATGGTTAAAACCATGATTAGCGAACCTCTAAAATAGAAAACCCTCCACTGTGTATACATGCTTTTTATAAGATACATGCACGATTATTATGGCAGACATGAGAGAAAGTGCACTATCATGCTAGCACGGAAAAGCTGTGCATATATACTAGCTGCTTTCTGGTCTTGGTAATTTACGTACAAGGAAAAGGTCCATGGAAAGGGATGGAAAATGAAAAGTTAGAAGGAAAGAATAAATTATTGGGTAGGACTCATGGATGACCAGCTAGCCTTCAAACACCACGTGTTCACATTTATAAAGATTTGGACTAAAGAAAATTAATTAGACATGAGATAGAATTAATTTTGTCCAAACAACGTCAAAGTTTAATTTAGTCATGGCAAGCTATATTATCATTAAATTTCAGTTTAGTCATACCTAATTATCATCAAATTATAGTTAAATAATAGTAAGTTATTATCAATAGAATAGCAAGTTATCATCAAAATATAGTTAAGTCACACTTTCTCTGTCCCTCAATATAGGTCGTTGTAGAATTAAAAAAATATAAAAGATAATCATTTTAGCTTCTTAGCATGGGTCCCATTTCCATCAATCAATTCACAGGCTCCCCCCGTTGTCCACTATCACGCTGATAAAAAAAAAAAAAAAGAAAAGATGGGACGGAGGGAGTAAACTGTGCTACTCTCTTAGCACTCTTGGTGCATCTCGTCTATATATCAGCATTAGCATGAACAATAATTGATTTGTAGGGATGTTGTGATCTTTTAGCTCAGTCCTAATAAAATGACTTCTTCTATTATGGGACGAAAAAGAGTACCTAGTTATCATTAAATTTTAGTTAAGTAATAGCAACTTAGCAAGTTACATCAAATTACAGTTTAGTCATAATAAGTTATCATCAAAGTCTAGTTTAATCATAGCAAATAATCATCAAATTTCAGTTTAGTCATACCTAGTTATCATCAAATTACAATTAAGTAATAGCAAGTTATCGAACATTTAGTTAAGTAATAGTAAGTTATCATTAGATTTTAGTTTAGTCACAATAAGTTATCATCAAATAGCAGTTAACAAACTAGCTTGTCTGCGTGTTCTAACTCTCTCCGTCAATGATATGCAGCTCTTTATCAATGAACCCTAAAATCCTAACCCTAACACATGAGAGAAAGAGGCTAATAACTTTCTTCTTGCTCGAGCACCATATCTCCCCCGCTTCCGCTCGGTGGCGGGGGTCACCAGATCCATTGCCTCGCCTCGGGCGGTGGACGACTCCCCCGCTCCCTTTAGGGCGAGGCACATTACTAACGGCTTGACCTCCTCATCGGAGTCGATGAGTACAACACCTTGCCATGCACCGGGATCTAGCCGCTATGACTAGCCTCACCGCTTGAGGGGGAGAACTATCCTTTGGCGTTGTGCATCCGGGACCTCATTTTCTAGCTGCAATGGCCCCGCCATTGCCGTGCATGAGAGTATGAGACACCAATGGAATTTGGAGATGAGGAAGCGGAGTGTAACACCCGTGTTTTTGTATCATTTAAAAATCACTAAAAATTTGAACTTTTTAAAATCTTTACGATAGATTAAAACTTGATTAGTTTATTTTACGCAAAACCGTATTTAAAAATCTTTTCCAAAACCCTTGCATTAAAATTCACCATATGCATTTTAATCGTGTGCTTGAATGGTTGACCGATTGCCTTGCTTGTTTGAAGTGTTTGTTTGATTGCTTGTATGTTCGTCCTAGAATTTATTTTGACACCAATTAATCCCTCCTTGACCTCCTCCCAAATTTCTTGTCATTCTTTCTAAATAAATTCCCTGATCATTCCCCTTGAAAGCTATTCTTGACCTCTTCCTTGAATTCCCCATCTCATTTTTTGAATCCAACCCATTTCAAATATACCTAGTTTAATTTCTGGGAAAATGGAAAAGCATTGCGTAATTATAAAATGCCTCTTGGGCCGCCACCAGTCCAGCCCGCGATCACTCCCCTCCTCCCTTCCCTCTTCTCCTCCCCTCTCTAGCTTGGGCCGGACCGAGCCGCTTGTCCTAGCGCACGGCAGCAGCCCAGCAGGCCACCAGCCACCACCCACTTCCTCTTCTCCCCCTCTCACTTACACGCGGGACCCAGTCGTCATCATCGTCTTCTATCTCCAGACGACGGAAATTCCGCGGCGTCTACCTCCGTCTCGACCTCGCCACAGCCATGCCAGGGGACCACGCCGGCGGAGATATTTCCCTCGCAACCGCCATACTGTGCGGAACCGCCTCTCTTCCCTGTCATGGCTCGGGGCATCCTTATCTCCTCCGGATTTCTCGTCGTCCAGCTCGAGCTCGTCCTTATCCTCATCGCCAGAGACCTCCAACGTTCGCCGGAGATATTTTCTCCGTGCGCCGCCTTCCTGTAGCTCGAGCGCGGCTATAAATAGCCGGCCCCGACCGCCGACGAGGAGCACCTCGCCAAGCTCGGAGCCCCAAGGTCGAGCTCCATCCTCTTCTGCTCAACGCGCCTCGGCCGTGGTTTCCGCTGTGACACGCAAGGGCGACGTCGTAGCCACCTCCGGGGTCGCGCCTGCGTCTGCCCTCGCAGGTGGAGACGAGCTCGCCGGACCTGCGCCCGCCCTGCAGCTGCCGCCGGCTGACACCGCGCCGCCCTCTGTTTCCCCCTCCATCTCCCTTCTCTTCCCTCCACGCCGCACTCTGCCAGCACCCTGGACCACCACTCCAAGGCCGCCGCGCCGGAGCTCGCCTCACCGGCTCCCGGTGCCCGGTCCTCCTCCCATCTCCTCCTGCCCTCTCTTTCTCTCCCTTCCTTTCTCTGTCTCTCCTTTTCTCTCTGTACCGAGCAGCAAGACGAGCAGGATGTCGACACTCCCCATTACGTGAGTGCAGCCAATGGGGAAGGCCACCATGCCTTGTGGACCCACGCGTCATAGGGAAGAGGCCTCCACCCTTTTCTCTTTCCTGCCATATAGAACCGGTCCACTAGAATAGAGAGGGGCAAGAGCAGGTCCCCAGATCGGTTCACAGCACAGTACAGCCAGCGTCGTCAGTCCCCGCGCGTCAGCCGAACAGTAAATGCTATGCGCACACGGAGAACGTACACGGAGGAGTGAAAATGTATTTTCCACATTCCAGAAAATTCCTGGAAAATTTGTAAATAAACTAGGTACACCCCAGACCCTACCCAACAATTTTCCACTCATTCCCTTTACCATTTTTTTTTAGAAATAATTTCTAAGTCCATTTCCAATTCCCTTCTCCTAATAAATCTTTGGAAATCCATATCTTCTCCATTCTATTTCTAATTCTAGAAATTTCACTACCAAAATTCTTCTAAAATCATGTCCTATTTATCAATATGATTGTTTCTATTTTTGGTGCCTATTTAAATTCTAGTAATAATTATTTGCTTCTCTTATAATGAGTGCTAACCCGCGTAATTAATATAAATGCTAACCGTACTAACAAACGTGTGAAGCCACACATATCCATATACGCATATACGCCTCACCTCGTATATGAATACATGGATAAATGCAACATATAATATGTTTGCACCCACGCATATATATATATATATATATATATATATATATATATATATATATATATATATATATATATATATATATATACGCTGTAGGATATACATGTAGACCGCTATAGATAAATAAGATATGTGACGATCAATATATCCACACACCTTCCACCTACGTGCATAGACGTATCTCGTATGTGTATACAAAACGTATATACGCCCGTAAATATATCGATGCACGGTTAACTCAAGACCGTCACCCTAGTTAACACTAGTAATAACCTTTTCGCCGTAGTAGCTAACCTGTATATATGTACACACATACATGGTAAGCCCTATATATATAAATATATATATATAGGGAAATTCTTTTCTACTCTTAGGGAGTAGCTACTCCCATGTTAATATCTCTAGATTTAAGGTGTATATGACCGAACGAAGTGTGTATACACGAAGTATATGATCATACTAGACTGTTTATGGTAATATATATGTCAAGTATGCATGCATACATAGAGTATGTGGTTATACTTATTTTATGTACTACAGTCGGTGGCATTTTTATAATATATTAAAAAATATAGGTTCTTTTAAAATTTTTTCGTATAGAAAGATTTGAAGTATCTTAGTATGAGTATATAAACATACTCAAAGTGATAAATAAGTATAAACACATACGCAATATATTGTTTTGAAGATGGGAGTAACTAGTCCCGGGAGTAGAAAAAACCTATATATATATATATATATATATATATATATATATATATATATATATATATATATATATATATAGGTTTACCTGGACATATACCTATGTATGGCTAACCCTACCCTCCATCCTAACCTAACCCTAGGCGCATACATATGCATGTGCGTATGCGTCGCTAACCTAACCCTCGGCGTATATGCATATGCATACATGCCACTAACCTCAGCCATCACCTATCCATACCTAGTCTAAACCCTATGTGCGAGTATATAAGTATGTATGCCCGCACCTAACCACCTAGACCCTACCGTCATGTATATAATCACATATACGTGTACCCATTTAGTTAACCCCGCCAAACCCCCGGTGGACTGAAGAAGTGGGCCAAGCCGTCTATGATGACTTGGTCGGGTTCCTCTTTTTCAGGTTCACATAGCAGTGAAAGATAATAATGTGGTCTGGTTTCCCATCAGATAACCACACCACACTAACCCAGCCCGTAGGAGCCATTTTGTTGGATAGATAATCTTCATCCACATCTTACTTCAAGTTCACATAGTAGCGATAGAATTAGGATAAACCCATCTATCACCTACAACCAACCCCGTTAGGATCCCTCTTCTTGTTTTGATTGATTGTGCTTGTTTAGTTATGCTTGATGTGTATGCATTGTTTGGTTTTGCTCTCTTGTTTGTCAAGCGATAGACCGCGTAGATTAGAAGACGTACAAGAACCCGATGGATCCCCGGAGCATGGCTACGACAGGACCCAGAAGGAGTACCGTTATGTCAAGACACCGAAGCCCGAAGCAAAGGAATCAAGAACCTTGGATATATTCGTAAGCGAGCGGAGGCAAGTCCTAATTCCCACCTTCTCCCTCCACTTTACCATTCTGTCCACTATTTTCCCTCCACCATTATATTGCTAGCCTTCACCACCATCCCACCATACCCTATCCCTCCTAACCAATAAATTCAACATATACTATTAACCCTCATTCTATGAATTAATAAGGAATTATGATGAATTATGAATTGATATAACACTCGTGATTTATAAAAAAGGCAATGGTTACCTTGATGTGATAAGAACTTGAGAATAATGACTATGGAACTTTAATGGTAAAAACCGACAACCCCGATTTGAAACGGGTAGGGGTAATTCTACGTGCGTAGATTACTTGGCAGATATGTCTGCGAAGAATATCCTGTCGGAGATACCTGTTTTAGTTACCCCTAAGGACCGGTTCGTAGTCTCTTATACATCCTGGTGAGATATTTCGTACAGCCACATGCCTATATGGGAAGGCTGGATCTCACACCCGTTAGGTTGAAGTATGTTTCCACTTAGGGGGCCGGTGTAGGCAAACGGTAGAGCAGGAGAAGGCATGGATGCTGAGTGATCTTCCATGGCCTAGTTGGACGTGGTTGCTAAGTGATCCTCCACGTTAAGTCCTTGAGATTTTTGGTCGTGTTCGAGCCCCTTATATATTTTGAGAATTGATTATGAGACATGGTGTCTCCCTTGTGATATGCGATGTGTGTTTCCAACCCCCAGCGCCGTAGTGGATTCATATGGATATCTAAGGTCGCGTACTATCGGGTACGAGTTCTCGTTAGGCTTGTCACGCTATTGGCCCTAGTGGCGACTACGTCTATCATATAGGAAAATTTGTACACCCTTTGAGGGGTTTTTCTTAAATCTATTCGAATAACCACGTCCTTGGAATGGACAGATGCCGGGATGAGACGCTATGATTAGACTACAACAACAATGGTGCGCTGGTAAGATTAATTTGGTAACCATACTTAAATTCGGGAACTGGTGAGGATGGTAAATACCCTACCAGGGCCCAACCTACAATTTTATCTATTACCTTTACTTTAACCTTTACCACTAACCCCCTCCACATATAGCCCTCCTCCACCTCCTCTCCACCCAAAGTTAGGGCTTGCTGAGTATGTATGTACTCAACCCCCTTCTCCCTTTGTTTTTAGGC
Organism: Chrysopogon serrulatus; assembly: GCA_015844335.1. Taxonomy (NCBI): domain Eukaryota; kingdom Viridiplantae; phylum Streptophyta; class Magnoliopsida; order Poales; family Poaceae; genus Chrysopogon; species Chrysopogon serrulatus. The sequence continues at coordinate 76,886 of JADLZL010006593.1, forward strand.
AGGAAGCTGTATGAGTATATCCGAGGATGAAGCCGTTGGAGAGCCTACACCAAGATGGAACCACTGGAACTACGCGAGGATAGGACACCGAAGGATACATGAAGACGGAGCCGCACGACTACATGAAGAAGCTACGCTAGGACCACGCTAGGACTACGATGTTCGTGATATAGGAATACGCTTAAGATAAGTCTATGGTTATGTCCGTACTCCGAGTTGTCTGTAGGAATGGAGCCAGATAGTATAGAACCGCTGTCTTAGAACTCTGATATACGCTGTAAGGCCAGTGGCCCAAGCTATGTAAACCCGAACTATGTATCATGTTTTCCCCATTAGCAATAAAAGTATAGTTTTTGATATCAATCTTGTTTAATTGTGTGTGTCAACTACTGATCCAGGGACTGACATGTGATGCACAGTGGACCCTAAAAATTAGGGGGCGACACGGAGTGGGTGATGGTTTAAGAAAGGAGGAGGTGGAGTTAGGGAGGGTGACCATATTACATATAGTAAAACCGGAGGTGGCTCGCTATTTAGCTGCCTCTACAATTCGCTATAGAGGACGATAGCAAGCGGCGGTTTGGAACACAATCTCTATAGAGCCAGATGTAGAGATGGCTGGATAGCGAGCAACCTCTGAAGCTAATCTACAGAGACAGATTGTTTCATGGGATCAAGAGTCATCTCTATAATATAGTAAAAATGGGTCTGTTTCTGAAAATCATTTTTTGTAGCTGCGTCTAACTGCTGCCGCGTTGCACTACCTCATTTGAATTGGAGCGATAGTTACAGCTTGGTCCAAATTAAAGACTACCCGGACCTTACTTTTTCGATCGGTAGGTAGAACTCTTCTAGAATATTACGGACTATTCCCAGTCCCAGGTAACCGTGTGGTTAGCGAAATATTCTTGGCTCCCGTGTGTGAAGAAATACTCGTTGATTTGTAAACCAGCACGTGGTGAAGAATATGCATGAACATCTCGATAAATAATACAGTATATAATATCGGGCCGGGGCTGCTAGCTGGAGGTAACTATTAAGTGGTTAAGACGCACACAGACACGGTACAACTTTACAATTAAGTAAACACACGTACGCATTACTACTTGCTAGTGATGATCAACATGCAGAGGGAGAGGGTAGCCGCCGTCGGCGTCGTCCTACTCGCGTTGCTGGCGGCGCTGGTGGCTACTGTTTCATCGACCACCACCAGCGGCGCCGGCGCCGCTATTAGGATGCAGCTCAGCCACGCCGACGCCGGTCGCGGCCTGACCCCCGGCGAGCTGCTGCAACGCATGGCGCTGCGCAGCAAGTCCCGCGCCGCGCGGTTCCTCTCCGCCGGCTCATCATCGTCGGCCACCGTCTCGGCGGTCCCAGCAGCGTCCGGCGATGAGTACCTGTTCAGCTTCGCCATCGGCACGCCGCCGCAGCCTGTGCAGATGAACCTCGACACCGGCAGCGACCTCATCTGGACGCAGTGCGAGCCGTGCCCCGCCTGCTACGACCAGGCCCTCCCTTTATTCGACACCTCAAACTCTAGCACGTTTGCGGCGTTCCCTTGCAACTCCTCGACGTGCCAGCAGCTGCCGTTATCGTCGTGCGGCACCCCCAGCCCCAAATCTTGGGGCAACCAGACATGCGTCTACACCTACTACTACGGCGACAAGTCTGTGACGAACGGCTTCCTCGCCGCAGACACCTTCACCTTTGACGGCAAAGCGGCTGGGGCCGCCGACGGCGTCGCCTTCGGATGCGGCTTGTTCAACCAAGGACTGCTCGACTTCAACTCCACCGGTACCGGCATCGCCGGCTTCGGCCGCGGCGCCCTGTCCCTTCCGTCGCAGCTCAAAGTCAACAACTTCTCCTACTGCTTCACCAACATCTCCGGGTCCACGCCCAGCCCCGTGCTGCTCGGCCTCCCGGCGAACCTCTACGGCGGCGCAAGTGGTGGCGCCGCTGTGCAGACTACACCGCTCATCCAGAGCTCATCAGGGTACTACCTGAATCTGACGAGCATCACGGTGGGGTCCACGAGGCTCCAGGTGCCGGCGTCCGCGTTCGCGCTGAACGCCAACGGGACCGGCGGGACGATCATCGACTCCGGCACCTCCATCACGTCGCTTCCTCCGCACGTTTTCAGCCTCCTTAGCGACGCCTTCGGCTCCCAGCTCAACATGACGCCCGTGGCCGTTCCATCCCAATCAGGTCTTCTCTGCTTCCCGGCACCAGCGCAGACGATGACGACGACGATGCCGAAACTGCAGCTGTGGTTCCAGGGCGCGACGCTGGACCTGCCGCAGGGCAACTACGTGATGCCGGTGGACAACAACACGACGTGCATTGCGATACAGTCGTCCGGCGGCGACATGACGATAATAGGCAACTATCAGCAGCAGAACATGCACATACTCTACGACCTCGCCGGCAACACGCTCTCTTTCGTCCCTGCTCACTGCGACATGGTCTAAGACTCGATCATCTATCGATTGATTGATCGCGTCGTGCTTCATGCTTCTTCCGGGCGTGCCTATACGTACTATTGCTAGCTGTTTCATTTCTTCCCTGCATTCATTTTTCCCTTCACTTTTCACGTGAATGTTATGTATAATGACAATAATAAAGTGGTACTCCTGCTGATCCAGTACCAAACGGTTTGTATTTGGTCTGTCTCCAGTCTCTAATATGTAGTCGGTATGTACACACCGCACCTATGTATATGCAACTAGCTAGCAAATATGTTCGTGCGTTGCAACGATATAGAAGATGTTATTGTAAAAGTATCACTACTATAGAATAAGCCATCATTGCTGGAATTTTAAAACTGATACTGATAGATGCATCATTGCTGGTTTGTAAAGAAAAAAATCTATCGCTATCGGATTTTCTAACAAACCGACAGTGATAGATCTTATCACTGCTGGTTGGCAATAAAAGGCGACAGTGATTGTCTATCAGTGTCGGTTACATTACCAAACCACCAGTGATCCAAAGGACCTGGCCCAAAATTTGTATTCATCTCGGCTAACTCCTCACTTACGGTGTGTGGCGTGCACACTTTTCTTCCTCTCTCGATCTCTCTCTCTCTCTCCTCCGACTCCCCAAAGGCCTAGCCCTCCATAAATCTCCTCCCCCACCCCGGTGTGAGTAGGTGGCAGCCGTGGGCACCAGCCAGCGGCCGAGATCCCGACGCGGCGTGAGCGCGGATCCACCCCGGCAGGAGCGTGGGTGACCGGCTCGGCTTTGAGCAGGAGGCCACCACGGGCACCAGCCTGCGGTCGGGATCCCGGTGTGGCGCGAGCGTGGATCCACCCAGCGGGGGGCGTGGGCAGCAGCTCGGCGCAGATCCACATCGGTGCGAAAGCAGGAGGAGGCTGCAAGCGCCAGCCAGTGGTTCAAGTCCCCTTTCATAGATTATTTCACTTGCCTTTGTCCCACCAAGCTCATGCCCAGATGCTTCAACTTCGGGCAGATTTGGAAGGATTTCAATTAAATGACTTGTCAGACAATTGGGCATATATTTGCAATTCAATTAAGTTTTCGGTAAAGCCTACAAGAAATGAAGTGGACATCTAACTCTACATCCAGTATTTTATCAAAAAAAAAAAAAGGAAACTCTACATCCAGTATATAAATGGTTCTGAAAATGCTCATATTAGGATAAACCTAAAGTGTTCTTTTGGTTGCTAATAAAAGACAGATTGAACGCCTTTGGGTAAGGAAAGCCTACAAGCAATGAAGTGGACATCTAAACTCTACAACCAGTATTTTTTATCAAAAAAAAAAAAGAAACTCTACATCTAGTATATAAATGGTTCTAAAAATGCTCATGTTATGATAAACATAAAGTGTTCTTTTCTTTTGGTTGCTAATAAAAGATAGATTGACCACCTTTCGGTAAGGAAATCCTACAAGCAATGAAGTGGACATCTAAACTCTACAACCAGTATTTTTATAAAAAAAAAAACTCTACATCCAGTATATAAATGGTTCTGAAAATGCCCATGTTATGATAAACATAAAGTGTTCTTTTGGTTGCTAATAAAAGATAGATTGAGCACACGGGAGCTACTGAAAAGGGACAACATGACAGTACAGGATTATGATTGCCCTTTATGCATTGGCTCTACAAAAGAATCTTCAACTCATCTGTTTTTAGATTGTCCTTTGGCAATTCAAGTCTGTATCCCTTTCAAAATTTGCAGAGCTCCAAGGATAACCTTCATGTGCCTTTCTTTATGGAGGTGAACATCCTAATGTGTTGGACCATTTGGAATGCTAGAATTGATATGACCTTTCGTCACATAAGCCCAAATTTACAAGTGTCAAAGGTGAAATACGCGTGAAGTCGTGTTCTCGAAAAAAAAATAATAATTTTAGATCGGAGCCCTACTTACCACTTCTGCAAGCCAAGAAAAGCTACTCCCCACCACCACCAGGATCAATCAATAGATTGTCAATCTAGCTTAGCCAGGTTTCTTTTCGGTTGTTGTTTCACTTTTTCCCTTAATTTCTTTGTATCTACCGATTACCGACGAAAAGAAACAAAAAGTTGCTAACTGCTGCCATGTGTGTACGCGTGCTCGCACTACCTCATGTGAATTGGAGCGGTTAGTTACATTTACAGCTCGGTCCAAAGACGACCTGGAGCTTATTAGTTTTCTCGATGGGTAGGTTAATTAGAACTTCTAGAGAATACGACTTTGTTCCCAGCTAATTGCGTTGTTTACTCCAGGGGCGAAGCCGGATAGCGAGAGGGGTCAGCTTCATTATTAATCATCACCTAACTACACTAGCTAGCAGTAGTAAATTTATACTAGGATATATGTCACATTTTGAAGGGGTCAACCCCCTAGCTTCGCCCCTGGTTTACTCGACGGTAAACCTAGTAGCTAATTATCATGTTCCACGCACGTGTGAAGAAATAATTACACAGTTTTGCATTGATTTTTGTAAACCAGAGCGTGGTGAAAACATGCATGCATGAACATCGATAGATCATATTGGTTCGTAGTTTGAACTTAAATGGTTTTAGCTGGTTGTGATACGTACCATCATTG
>JADLZL010006594.1:0-11513 GCA_015844335.1 Chrysopogon serrulatus
ACTACACGTAATGAAATGATGCGAGCTTAATGATATGCTTGACATGATGTATGAGAGATGCATGACAATACATTAGTAAAAGCATAATAAGATTAATTACTTGAGTATAACTTTCTTTCACGGTACAATTGCAAGTAATTACTACTAATCACTTTTAACATTAACCAACAAGTTGATTAGTTGTTTATCACCAAAGAATTACACTAATCATGGACTAGCAAGGTCTTGACATGGAAACACATATAGAGTTTAATCTTTTTTACCCAAGCGGTAGCACATACATGCATTCACTAATGACAGACTTAATTAACTAAAAAGCATTTCTAGTTCTTATTACCTCAAGTTGATAACGATCATAACAAAGAACTAGTTAAGTTGCCAAGGAACATCATGTGTTTCATGTCCCAAGGTCCACGATCAATCCAAAAGGTCATATATTGGAATTACCTTAATTAATTAATTAGTTAAACATGGAAAAAAGTGATTTAATTAAATATTATCAAATTAATCTCAAACTTTTGTGGAGGTTGGTTACATCATAAAACAGTAGCAAAACAAATTTTATAATTTTTTTGATAATTAATTTGGCCTACAAAAATCATAGCAGTTGTATTTCTTAATTAAAATAGGTAATTTTATCTCATGCTAAAACTATCCAAATTCTAGGTTTCATATTTTTCTTAGATAGACATCATCACATAGAAGCTACACAAACATTTTCATAATTTTTGAAACTCTATTTATTTTATTATGGAAAAGAAAATTTTCAGCACTATTCAAGCATTTCTAGAAAAAGGAAAATCATTTTCTTTTCTTCTACCTCGGCACAGGGCAGGAACAGTGACCGGCAAGGGGCTGGGATTGGCCGGGCGGTGGAGGGAGGATGGCTTACTACGGGCGGCGCAGGCGGGAACAAGCTCGGGCGCCACGGCGAACTGTCGGTGCGCTCGGCTGGTCGGAGGTGGCCGGGGCGCCTGGCGGGCGAAGCGCCGGCGGCGGCAATGGGCCGACACGATTTATGTGAGCAAGCCACGGCGCTGGCGCGTGAGACGGCGCAGACGGGGGTCGAGCAGGCTCGAGCACACCCCGCCAAGGGCGAACTCGCCCATGCCCTTGGCCTAGCCGGGAGGATGCCCGCAGTGCTCGGCCAACGATGGAGATTCGCATCTGGCCGGCGTTCCGTCGCGAGGAAGAAAGCAACGGTGCTACCCGACCCCGATGGAGGGAGGCGATGATTGTGGGCGAGCGCGAGGCGGAGCCGCCGGTGCAAGCTGGGGAGCAGAGGTGGAGCGGTGTGGCGTGGAATTTTGCCGTGATTGGAGGTGGCCGGGCGATGAGGCAGATAGAAAAAAGGGGGGACACTGCGCGACCGGTAGTGGGGCTTTAAGGGCGAGGTCACGGTCCGCTTCCGGGACTTCCAGTGCGAAGCGCTCAGCCAGCGCGGACGTTGCTCGCGCCGCCATTCCCGCTGGGAGCAGGGCGAAGGCCACCAGCGGACGGCCAGCAAGCTGGGGAGGTGGCGTTGCTTTCTATTGGCCGAGCACTATAGCTCTGTCCCCCTTCTTGCTTTTTTCTTGAAAATACTCCAAATTTCATGTAACAACTTGAAAAACTCCAAAAAAAAAAAAGTAGTTCTACTTAAAGAGATCTCCAACTTTCAGTTTTGGACCATCACCAAATTCTGAGAAGATTTGAATATTTTGAATTGGGGATAGAAAAGAGAATTTTAAATGTAGGGTTTTCAAAATAGTTTTAATTAGAAAAATTCAAGCAATTAATTAAATATTAAGTGGTGATTACACATCACAACTAATGACATCTTTTCAAAGCACAAACATCACTCCAAACCATGAAGCAAAAATTACCCAATTTTTTTTCATGGAAATTCATTTAATTAACTCCCAAAATTGAGCGTTATATTGCCAAATCAGGGACTTAAGATTTGGCGGTGTGAGAATCAATATTGAATTCAAATTTGGGGTCCAAGTTTTAATTTAATTGTTTTGAAAACACAAAAACCTTTGGTTCCATGATTAAGTACAAACTTTGCACTTTAAAGTTTATTTTAACAAAATTTTATTTGTTTAGGAAATTCTCATTTCATAAAATCACAAAGAACCTTAATTGATAGTGTTGCTAATATTTCATGAAACACTTGAAACACGAAATATTCAACAATTGCAATGCTACACTTGGCCACATGAAATGCATGTATGTGTCCTAATGATTAATGATTATGCATGATGATGAGCATGATTAAAGTTTTAATTGCCTATTAACATCTGGGATGTTACATTTACTCTAAAGGAAAGGTTAATTATAGATCAAGAAACAAGCTCATTGAATATGGCCAAGGTCGTGAAAGGCCACGGCGTTAAGCGGCATTGGCCCCAGCGTGATGGTGTTGGGCTCTACCGGAGAAAATCGTGGAAGGGATCGTGGAGTATTAATCGTATAAAATAGATAGATTAATTTCTTTTTATTTCAAGAATTGCCTAGTCGTGTTTGGTTAGGACATGTGTCAACCCGAGGGCATAAATATAAACTGCCGGCCATTGTAATTAGATATCAATCAATCAATCAAACCAGTCTTTACTTTTTTTCGGCTCCATGCCAACCCCTAGGAGTAGGAATAATGGAGAAACCCGGCAACTTCTTCAAGTAAATACGGCTGCGGCGATTAGGGGCCCGACCTCTACCGCTTGTCTGTAAGTATCGTCACAACTAGTATCTCATCTTATACGGCTGCATCAGTTAGGTCCAACCTCCACTGCAAGTTTGATATAAGTTAGTTATCAACTCTAGTCTAGATCAAGTACGGCTGCATCGATTAGGTCCGACCTCCGCTGCTTGCTTTAGTTTAAATCACAAGTTGTCGAGTCTATTAAGATTAGTAAGGTTTCCTTGCTCTTTGTGATAGATTCATCAGTTATCGGTTTTGCTGTTTTCAATGTCTTACTATTTATAGCAAAATCGCCCCTTGCCCGATTGAGATTGAGTTAGATCAGCAGCATATGATCTTGGTTAGTCATCTCTTGCTGCGTTGAACGAAGATTTCTTCTTTGACAGCTAATCCTGCTGGATCGGCTATTCTCCTCTATCTCAATCGAAGCATAGTACGCATTCTGTGCTTGTTTGGTCATCAAATAGATCCGTTAGTTAATAAAACCTAGTTTAATGGTTTACTACTATAGACGCCTTCTCCGCCAATCCTCACTGGTGGTAAAACCATAGATTAGAGTTTATATTAATCTAATGAGTCTGTTTTTAATGAGAAGACATGACTCAGTTCATTTACTATTTAGCCGATTCTTCGTGCTCTCGTGGCCATGACATGTTTTCATGATTTTATTTGAATACAAGTAGATATGTTAATTACTAGGATTTAATCTGATTATCGTCATCATAGCTGCTATCTCCATGATCCTCACTGAAGAAGCTAGCAGGTTAGATCTGAATAGTTCATAGATTTATTTTGTACTGAGACACTGACTGCATGTTATGCTCTTATTTAGGCCAGATATGTCTGTTTAGGCTGTTTAGCCGATTCCGTGCTTTTATGTCCATGACGTGTTTTCATGATTCCATTTGAGTAACAAATAGATTTGTTAATTGCAAGGGTTTGATTTGATTATTTTTATCATAGCTGTCATCCTCGTGATCCTCACTGATAAAGGTAGTGGATTAGATATGAATAATTAATAGATTTATTTAGTACTGAAACTGATGACTGACTGCATTATTGTGCTCTTTCTTCAGCCATATTGGCTCATTAGCCAATTGCCTGTGCCTTCATGTACATACCATGTTTTCATGATTCTATTTGAGTGCAAATAGATCTGTCAACTATTAAGATTTAATCTGATTATCTTTATCATAGCTGCCATCTCCATGATCCTCACTGATGAAGCTAGCGGGTTAGATCTGAATAGTTTATAGATTTATTTTGTACTGAAGCAAATGATTGACTGCATGTTGTGCTCTTTTCATCAAACTAGCTTATTGGCTCAATGTTTTATATTGATCATGCTCTGTTTAGCCGATAATGTTTATTTGTATCGCTTTATTGTTGGATATCGACTCTGTAGTCGATGGCCATATCAATCGGCTATTTAGCCACATATTGGAATTGTCTGGTGTAACACCAGCATGTTCCACCTTAAACTACTGAAAATCCTCTCCTTGTCAATTGCAGGGTTAAATTGACTGGCATGTCTTCGGTCTCGAAACCGACCGATCCCATACTTGAAGCCAAGAGGATCACCACGCTTGCTCCAAATAGATCCGTTCGGCATGCATTGTTATATCTTTATGTCAACAGTAGTATAAAAATATATCTCATGAAAATCTTAAGATACTTATAGTTAGTCAAACTCAAGATACTTTAGCTTGGTACTGTGCTAGAACTATTTTTTTTTTTGACAGAAGGAGTATTTTCATAATATACTTATTTGGTGTCGTGGATGTTGTTACTCTTTCCTCTATAAATTTGGTGGAACTTAAACACTATAGTTCTAGAAATTGATTTATATTCGGGACAGATGTAGTAATAGAAAATTAAATGCTATAATCTATGTTAACCTCAAAACATTATTTTTTGTACCTTATATAATGATACCATTATATGCGTACTAGCTCCTGACATTGGCCCTGAAGATCGGGCACCTTACCGGACAACTGTTGAGTGTCGCTGTCACTCTTCAGGTTGCCCTTCCTAGAGTTGATCGAAAACCGAGTGGGCTGGGCCTTGGCCCTTGTGTCACATATGGCCAACTTTCTTCGGATAGGCCAGGCGTGTAATGTAACCAAACAGGCCGAGAGTCCAAGATAGAGCCCAACTGGCAAAGACGCTGCTGTTCTACGTTCCCCACTGCAAACCTCTGTGTGCATCCATTTTTCTCTTTTTTTTTATGAAACATCCATTTTTTTTTCTTAAACGAATTGTGAGAAAGTGAAGAAGAAGAAGAAGAAAGTCCAAGCCCTATGCTATACTGATTCTTTATAAGAAAAAAAATCTACATGAGATTTCAAACTGTTTGCAGATCGATAGTATATTCCAGTTCGAACTTTTATATATTTTTTCTCGAATACGCAAAAGATTTGCATATCATTGTATCAAGAAGAAGAGTTTTTCCATACAAAACGACGCCGCATCCGATGAGCGCGTTAGGTGGTCATACATTGGACCAACCTAGCTGACGGCTTCAAAGATCGATATTACATAAAGGGGACAACTAAAAGTGCTTTGCCACAACCTATGGGTCATCGAAGAGCGTTCTAGCGGCCCAGCAGTTGGCCGCTGGGAACAACTCATCTAGAGCTTCCACCTGGCTCGATGACAAGTTCCCCAGCGAATACTGGCGTCGTAAGTTCCCTTGGGACGCGAGAAGAAAATTGTCTTTGCCGGTGGTGCGATGCCCATCCTCCTCGCATGTGGAGTACCTTGCCCCGCTTGGCGGTCGATATGTGCGCCCGGTGGCTAAGCAGTGATCCGTCTGCTCCGCTTCGGCAGGGGGTTCCTTCTGGTTGCCACCGTCTACTTTGGTGGAGTGGCGAGTAGGGGCAACGCTCGCTTCACCCGCACCTCCTCGACAAAACGAGTAAGACGCCGAGCGGCCTCGCCAGCGTGGGCGTCGCGTGGCTGGGTCCGACGTGGCTTGAATCCGCCTTCGTCGGTGTAGCAGGTCAGGTGTGGCGTGGCCCCCATCCCATGTGAACATAAATATAGTTTTTTTTTTGAACCTGGACTCCTACGGTATAGCTGTAGTATCTAAATGCACGCTCATACACACACCGACACACACCCCACACGCACAGAGAGACACACTCTAGAGCGCACGCTAGACCTACAAACTATACACATACCACGCGTCCTTCTAGATATCGACGAAGTCTCATGGGCTCCATAGACGACGGGCACGTCGTTCTACGATCAATCCATAACTCAACTCCCAGTAACCGATAGAATTTCACCCAAGGTCGCCGTGGCACATTATCACTCGCTAGCTAGTAGCTACAACAGCTTATATAGGTTCAATTTCAGGTGCCAGGTAGAAACTCCATTTTCAGAAACCAAGCAGGTTAGACGGACGGCACTGACGTGGCTGGATCTTCCTAATCCTGGATGCACGCATCAAACAAAGTTGAACTATCAGCATCAATAAAGTGGCGTCCATGTCTTCGTCAGCTTGGAACGCCCTGACGGCTCGAAACCACATTCCCCGGTCGCTACAACTTCAGAGCTACCATTCCTAATAACCAACCTAAGGCGAGGTCGTTCCGATCAATAGCTCACTATGGAAGGCAAAATGAAATGAAGCTGCGACGACTGCCGACTTGGGGAAAAAAAAAAGGGGCACAGGCACACAAGATCCGGCGCGCTACTGGAAATGAGGATGTGCTCCTGATAGAGAACCATCTGCCGCGCTTCCCACAGAAGCAGGCTGACCTGAAAATAAGCTACCGTATGGGGGAATGTTTGGCGATTTTTTATTTGATTTTTTTTGTTGATAGATTGTATGTCATGAATGTACATAACCACCCAAACTATCCAAGCGTGGTCTACTTCACCCCCTCAACTATGAAACCATCTATTTTACCCCGAACTTTTCAAAACCGATCAAATTACCACCCCCCCCCCCAAGAGGTTTTGGACGATGGTTTTGCTACAGTGATGTCAGTTTTGTCTTTTTTTTTTTTATTTATTTCCTCTAAATCTTTAAAAATCATAATAAATTATAGAAAAAATATAAAATAGAAAATCTAATTTTATTGGACTTTACATGAATAGATCTACACAGTGAACGTATAGTATGGTATATTTTAATACAAATTTTTTTGATGTAGCTATAGATTAACTAGAAAATCAATTTAGTGCGTAATTAATTGGAATAATTCATAGCTGTAGCATCTATAGTCAATTGTGTTGAAATTTTTATGGTGGACTAATTATTGTATGCTTGAACTATAGTAAAAATATCATACTCATTGGATCATGTATAACTTAGTTATAAATTTATATAGAGGTTATCCAATGAGTATGATATTTTTGCTATAGTTCAAGCATACAATAATTAGTCCACCAAAAAATTTCACCACAATTAAACCATAGAAGCAGCACCTATAAATTATTCCAATTAATTACAGACAAAAATGGATTTTCCAATTAATCTAAAGCTCTAGAAAAAACTTTTGTACTAAAGCATACCATATTATAAGTTCACTATATAGATTTACTCATGTCGAGTCTAACAAAATTGGATTTTTTATTTTATGATTTTTCTGCGATTTACTATAATTTTTCAAAGATTCAGTGAAAATAAAAAAAGATAAAGATGAAACCATTGTTACTTTAGAAAAACCACTATTACTATAGCAAAACCACCATCCAAAACTGTTTAGGGCCTAATTTGACCGGTCTTGAAAAGTTTAGGGGGTAAAATAAATGGTTTCATAGTTGAGGGGTTGAAGTAGACCAGCCTGGATAGTTTGGAGGGTTATGTAGACTTTTTTCCGAATGTAAAAGGACTTGTATTGTATTTCTCTGAAGCTGATGATTTTTTGTTTGTTTATTGAACACGAATAGAAGGCAACAATGACAATACTTTGTAATTTTTTAGAATTGGCTTTGCCTTTTTAGAGAAAAATATACAATTTAATTATTTTCCATTAGACATGCAAGTTTTAAACATTTTGGTATTTTCACAAATCTCGACAACAACACAAACTGCTTCACATATTTTTATATATTTTTTTTTTAGTAAGTAGGATTAACATGAAACTAATGGTCCTGTTTGGCACAGCTCAACTTCACTAGTAAAACTGTTTTTTTTTTTTTTTTGAAAATGGCTTCATGAGTAGTTTTCTAGATGAAGCTAAGCTACCCGAGAAAACTGTTTGGCAAAATAGCATCACCAACAGCTTCATGCATGGTTAAAAGAAAGAAATTGAAGGAGAAAGTTGTGAAAAGGTACTTTTTCAACTTCATCACTCTCCGTATCTTTGTGAGAGTATATAAAAAAAAAGTTTTACCTTTAAAGCTGTTTTGAAAAGTGGTGTTTGACAAAAAAAAAACAACTCATATAAAACTGCTGATGAAGTTGTGCTAAACAGGACCAAAATTGATCTTGTGCCTTTTGGAGCTATATTTTTTCATATTATTAATTCTACAAAATAAACCAGGACGCATGATTTTCTAGAACGCATAGCGCTTTCCACTCCTACCCCCGGTCGCATCCTATCGGAAGTATTTATGGCGAACTATCAATTACAATTATGCTCAAGACACATCATCCGCTAACATGCATTTAATTGTCCACATCAACAATGTCACGTCATCCACTAACATTAACTTATAATAATTATTTATTCCTTTATATAAATAATTTTATTCTAAATCTTCAGCAATTTCCGTGGTAACAGGCAGGTATTCATCTAATTAATATCCACATTGGGACGAACGTCTTGATGGAAGTCGAAGCAATAGCAAGTGATGGGAATGGGGTCACCCGATCTGCATTTCTGGCAGTGATAGCTCCGCGCGTGTGCATTGTATAGTGCTTTTCAGCATGTACATGCATGCTTTTAAGGAGAGGGAAATCGAATGCTCTCTACATCTATACTTCTCCTTATTCTTGTGTCTTGTGTCAGTGACTCATTTCACTGTTCATGCCCATGAACAGTGCCAAGACATGCCCATGAACAGTGCCATGTTATGCCCCATGAACAGCACCATGTCATAACCATGAACAGTAACAAATCATGTACATGAACAGTAATACATGCCCATGAACAGTGCTAACTCACCATTTCCTCCACATACAGTCGTACCCCCGCGGCAACGCGCGGGAAAACTGCTAGTTGCACTGTATACTCCATGTTGTCAGCAAATAGATACTTCTTCAACCGCCGATAAAATGGAGGTCGGACAGACCCTGTGACACTGTTGGGCACTGTTCATACGGGGCCCACCGGCGCTGTTTGGCACTGTTCACACGGGACCGTCACTGTTCACGCGGCCCACATACACTGTTCACCGTTTTTTTTTTTTTTTTTTTTGCTCCTCTTTGTTTTTCCGCCCTCTCTGAACCGGCGCAGCGGAGCGCACCCATCGACCTAGTATATATACTCCAACTCAACATTCGAGAACAGCAAGCAGGCCAAAGAAAACCCAAATGCTTACTTGTGCTCGTCTTCTCACCAAGTCCACAACCGAAAGGCAAGCCCTCTTACGCAGGCAACAACGACTCCGGGCAGACGGGCGGCGGCGAGCCCTTGGCGGCTGATCTGTGTTTCCTTTAGGTTCTGGCGGCGATAGTAGACTCTGTCAATTAGTAGAGTTAAATGACCGAAGTGTACAATTACTAAAGTATCCTTAATTACAATTAATCAATTCTTTGTATGACCAACGGTTTGAAATAATTGTATGGGGTGGAACTGGTGGCTCCTTCTAAACACAGTAAAAAACTTATATTTAGTTTTTATTATATGACCATGTGAATGTCATTAACCCATGCTCTTGTGAAATATACCGGATCACCAAGGCTTCAGATAAATCATTAATTAAAAAGCCTAAAGTATAACTAGGAGTCTGCAGTATATATCTGCATCTTTAATTTTTTGAAAGCATCTTATGCATCAATTCGTCCCACATGACTTGGGCAGTCACTTAACCCACGCTACTTTTACTGGCAGTATCATGTTGCTTTGGTGTCCTTGTGAGGAAGGTCATGTCCTGTACTCTTCTCGATCATTATTAATAGGGACTCTCTTTGCTACCTCCATGTATTCTTCTGCAATAGATGATCGATAGTCCACCGCAACAGACATATAAATAGCCAAGAGGAGCTCATGCATGCTCCCCTCCTCTCCTTGTTAAATCTAATTCTTGTGAGAAATTGGAGCATCTAATTTGCGTCATATTGCAATTTTTACACTATAATAATGTGCGGATTTTAATGAAGAGATTTTCCAGCATATATACCTTCATGTTTTAAACAAGCGCTATTCAAAGCATTCAAGATCGGAGACTGTATGGCCATACGTGCATTATTTATATCCAACCGTAAGTATATGTCTATCTAGATTTGTTTGGAATCAAATTTTATTAGCTCTAACTATCGCTGTAAATAAAGGTTGTGGATTGCTATTTACTCTATGTATCAAAATCTATCAAACTTTTAACCATTGATACAAGAGCTGCTAGCGGTGGATTCGGGCAGCGGGCAGCTTCTACTCCTTGAGCTCCACGTTGTCATTTAGAGTCAATGTTGCCAGCATTGGCGTGATGGCGAGGATGTTGGCGAAATGTCGGTGAAGCCGTTGTGGTTGACGAGCAGTGTAACGCCTTGTTCAGTTGCAACGAAAGTTGCAAGTTTTTACGCTCTCTCTCCATCACATCAATTTCTACCTGCATATATGGAGTATTAAATATAAGTAAAAAAATAACTAATTATACAGTTTAGTTTTAAATCACGAGACGAATCTTTTAAGCCTAGTTGGACCACGATTGGACAATATTTATCAAATACAAACAAAACGCTACAGTGCAGGGAATGCAAGTTTTTTACGAACTGAACAAGACCTACATTTGGGACTGGGCCAATGATTCTATCCCCTAGGACTCCTACCTCCACAACTATTGGATGTGGCATGGAAATGTGTGCACCCATCATGTACATCCAACAGGTGTGGGAATAAGGGCATATATATTTAACTTATTCGAGGAACCGTAGCTGTGTCCTCCCTCCTCTTGCAGCGTGCATTTCAAGTCAACGACGCTCCTGCACTAATGTTGAGATGATCACTCTCGTGCTCGCGTTGCAATGGACTCCGATGCAGTTCTGGCACTGGAGGGATCTGTTGTCGCACTGGAGTGATCAGCTGGCGGCTCCCATCGCGTTGGCGACGATGTGCATCACGAGCTCCTTGGTAGAATCCATGACGACGGGCCATCCAATGGCGACGGTGAGAAGGACCAAGACGGCGACCACGGTGACGATCTTTTCATGTAATGTAGGGATATATTATGCTGATTTTTATATAATTATCCACTTCCTTCAGAAAAAATTGTTTGAGTTTAGCTAATCTCGTTTTCTGGTGGTACTACTTCAGAAAGTTGTCCCAAATGTGTTATTTTGTAAATTCTCGCACTCGAGGTATATTTATGTAATTCCCAAAATTGGATGTAATTTTTTATATAGACATTTAAAAGAGTGCCTTACATCTCGCATATGTCAAAATCTAGTACAAAAGATGAACAATAAGATAAAAACAATATTTAAAAATAAAAAGTACATCAAAAACCAAGCCAGTCGTATTTTTCTCCTAACATCCACTGCCTGCTGAAGCTGGAAGATCACACTAAAACCCCTAAACTCTAAACCCTAAACCCTCAACCCTAAATAAGACTTTGAAGACCACAAATGTCACTCGCTACCAATGAAATCTAGTACCCATAGCGGCTAGAGGAACCCTTCAAAGAACGTAACATATGCTTACATTCCTCCACCATC
>JADLZL010006595.1:0-171804 GCA_015844335.1 Chrysopogon serrulatus
TGTTGGTATATTTAACGCACAATGAATAATCAAAGAGATAAATCCGCAAGCATCTGACATCACGTAGCTTTCACCTAAGAGTATTCCAGGTATCAATTTCCACGAGGAACGCGAAGTGAACTAGTAACTAATCAAGAGCGCCTAAGGACAGAAAAGATAAAATGTTTCGGTGGGCAGAGGGGCTATCTAAGGTGATCTAGATAACTAAGAATCAAACCTAATGAGCATTTGTCTACTTTGGGAGCAACAAAGACCTATCCAACTCTCGAATAAGACTGAAGAAGGTACTGGTAAGGTCGCCAAAAGCCTACTCTAAAACACCAACCCGACGTGGTGGAATACGAAGACCAACAGCCGCCACCTCCAAGGCTACCAACACCAACCGTAAGAATTGGGCGAAATCGTACTCTAACCTAGACACCAGCTCACGCTATCGACACTACCTAACTACGAGAATAACTGGGAAAGCACTCATCACGAGCTAAGATCCCGTGAACAAAGTAAAGTAAGAACAAAACTTAAATAAATAGAAAACTTAGAGTTACCAACAAGAACTTGAAGAAGAAGGCCTCCGAGAGGTACAAAGTTGAGGAAGATCCGGCCAAGCCGGCCTCTCCACATACCATCCCTCCTCCTCTCCCTATTTTCTACTTTTTACAAGAGCTTTTGGAGATGAGAGTCTATCCTTCGAGGGACCCTCTTACATCTCCATAATATGGTGCACTAAACTATGGGGGCCCACTTTTTATTTATATCCTAGAGCCTCCCACCCTCCTCGAATGCGCTGATGTGGGACTATTCTTCCATTGTTTGCTTGTTGGGCCAAACCGACTTCGCAAGGTGGGAATGAAACCCTAAGAGGGAGGCCGTCCGTCAAGCGGGCCCCCGATTGGCTCCGAGGGCCGGGTGGCTCCTTGGTAATGGGCCGGCCCCACCCTCAGAAAGTGGTGGGCCCCCAGCTTCGCACGCCGCCTTCTGGTGCCTTCTAGAGTCTTCTAGTGTTGGTTTCGGTGTAGAATTGATATCTTTTGACTCCCGACCCGAATATAGCAAATGATATATCCGCCTTCGCATCGTCTCGACAGCTCACAGTGAATGATGTAGTCCAATTCATCATTTGAGATACTTCATTATTCATGCAAAAATTGATATACCCAAAAATGATCGAGAACAACACAACTCGTGGAACTCGTTAGAATCAAACCCTACAACTATGCTTTTATGATTCTTTTCATGTTAATTTATGCACAATTGATGGTATAAAATAGGCATTAAGGACCATCAACAAGTTCCCCCAAGCTTATCCTTTTGCTAGTCCCTTTAGTAAAGCCAAACTCAACAATGGATCAGAGTTGCTGCTATATTTTCACCTCCAACAAGTACACATACCTTCAAACAAAAAAATTCTCCTTTTAAATTTAGAAAATCATATTATTCATCATGGCTTTTATTGCTCTTACCTTAGATCTTTGAGTAACTGAAAAGATAGAACGATCAAATCAAGTACTATGTCTCTAGCTTTTTTCACTTCACCTTTCAATCCGGAGTTTTCATAATTAATTATATTATTATTAATTTTTTTCAAAAGATTAGAGACATATTGTTGTTAAATTAAACAAAGGGATCCATAGAGAAAGTCAATCACACCATTGAATCGAGAAGTGCATGTATGGAAAAATGGAGTCGATTTTTTTTTAATTTATCACTCTCTTCTGCTTATTAGAGACATGGCTATGAGGCTAATTCTACTATCTGCACGTGTCCCTTTTTCTTGATATTCATTTTTTGAGGTTCGGACACTTTAGTCTCTTTTTATTTCTCTCTATCTTTTTTGATGTTTCGACTTGCTTTTTTGCTTTGCATAGCCACATGTCTTCTAACAAACTTTTTTGAGGGATAGCAACAGATACTAATATGAGCATTTATACAGAAATGAATGGAATGTGTAAAAGTGATCTCAATTCAATAGCATGATAATCTCAAGCATAGGTCAACAAGGTTTAATTCTAACTCACGCAATTATTAGTCATATTAATATTGGTAAATCTCCTGATTCTCTAGTGTTGTTTAGAACAAGATAAATAAAGTAGCTCTATCATCATACAATACCACCACTATTTAGGACCTTTTAGGATCAAGCATTTGCTACCATGCATTTAATTTCACAAGACATTATTATTAATTTAAGAGAACTCATGCTTGAAAAGTAGGTATCGAAAAGAAATTACACAGAGCAACTATTCATCAATACTTTCCAAGACAAAAAATCATATTGTTCTTCAATTTTATTTTCTGACTCTTTTTAACAAACTAGGACCGAATGATAAACATTCTATGATCTACACCTTAATAAATAACCAAAAGTATCTTTTATTTAATTTTAATGATCATTCATTTATTTTTATTAATAACTCATAAAAAGACTTGGACGTGACGTGGACCTTCATGTGCCCACATATTTTGGTATTTTATGACTATAAGATAGACTCGATAATCGCCAGGGTATACTTTTCTGATAACTGGGATGCCCTCCCCAAGCTAGATGCGTTTGGTTAGTCCTGTTCACTCTTTATGACCTCTTTCTTAAATCCTAAATCCCCGCGACAACTTCAACCAGACACAAAAACTTCGTGGAAAAAAATTCGCGCGTAGTATATAAGTTTCAGTTGTTCAGGTCTGGTGATTGAATTTTTAGATAGATCATTAAATTGTAGAAATTCAATCGCCTCATTTTTCTAAGTTTTCTCGCTTTCAAGGAATACCAAACGCCGCTATTTACCTTTGAAGATGTTACCGAAGTCATCTTGAATTGTAATGGCTCCATGTGATGAGGTTTCAACTACCTTGGGAATGGTCCTTCCCCATTTGCTTTGAAGTTTCAGCGGCCAAAGAGCTTTTACTCCTTGAATTAAATAGTTAGCGTGACCTTATCACCAGGTTTGAACTCCTTGTGCTTGATTCTCTTTATCATGCCATCTTTTTTTGTTCTTTTTCTTTTTTGTAAATTTTGGAATTATGATAGGCCTCTCCATTCTTCAAGCTTTATATTTGTATTTGACTATTTTTTGCCAAAGAAGATGGATATCCATATTCCATTTCTTTTGATTGCCCAAGCAAGCTTTTGAATTCAATTCAACGTGCAAGTGGGCATGTTTTTACCATATACCACCACAAGGTGTCATGCCTATGGGTGTCTTCAGGGCGTAGTTCCCCTCATAAGCCCACAAATAAGATCTAAAAGCTTTGTACTTCATTTTTTGCCCATTTCATCCACAGCCTTTTTATAGAATATTTTTGATTTGCTTATTTGATGTTTCAGCTTGACCGCTTGTTTTGAGGGTATGGAGTTGCAATATTGTGTTTGACTCTATTTTTTCAAGAACCGTCGAAATCTTTTTATCAATGAAATGAGGTCCTCCATCACTTATGACCAATCTAGCATTCCAAAACGGGAAATATTACTTCATTAAACAACATCTTGGAATGCTTGGAGTCTGGCAATGATGGTAATGTTTTCTACCCATTTGGACACGTAGTCAATCGCTACCAAGATATTCCTACATCTCCCCACTTTGGGAGTGGTCCCATGAAGTCAATTCCCCGCACATCAAAACAATTCCACTTTGGAGGTTGTTCGTGAGTGGCATAGCATCCCGAGTATTAATATTTCCATGTTTCTGCATTCCGGCATCTTCCGACAAACTTTTTGTATCTTGATACATCGCTGGCCGTAAGAACTGCTTTTGCCAAATCTTAGCATGTGTAATGAATGCTCCATAATGTCCCCATAGGTATTTAGAATGATTATCCCCCTCAATGATCTTCATGCCTTCAATTGCCTGGACACCCTCAGTAATCCATCGGCAATGCATCCTATAAAGATATGGATCGGCCCCATAAATGGGTACAACTCTCATACTGAGCTTCCTCTTGTCTCCTCCTGGTGGAATATAACCTGCAACCATATAGTTGACAATATTTGCGTACTTCTTCAAGGATCGTGAGTCCGCATCAAGCTGCGAGGAGCGTGTCATCCCTAGATAGTCATTAATAGGTAGCTCATATGTGTCTTTATATTGGAGTTCAGATAAGTGGTCACTAACAATTTTCTACCCTTTTTTATCCCCTATTTCTATGTCAAATTCTTGGAGCAAGAATCCATCTGATTAACCGAACAGGCTTCAAGCATCTTCTTAGTGAGGAGTATTTAAGTGCGCATTTGTCTGCATATTATTACCTTCGGCCCCACTAAGTAAGTAAGATCTAAACTTGTCTATTTGCAAAAAGACCACTCCAACATCTCTTTCTGCTGGTAGCATACCGTTGCAGCCCAGGCTGTAAAGGTTTTGCTAGCATAGATATAGCTGTGAATGTCTCTTAGTCTTGGTTTGTCCCAAAATGCCACCAATCGCAAAGTCACTAGCATCACACATGATTTCAAAAGGTAGACCTTTGTCAGTGGTCGGATAATTGAGCCGATATGAGTGCTCCCTCTGGAGAATCTCAAAAGCTTCAAGGCATTCCATATTAAAAAATAAAAGGTACATCTTTTTGCAGGGAAAAGGCTACTAGAAGTCTAGCAATTTGAAAAGTTTTTAATAGAAACGCTTTATAGAACCTGGCGTGGCCTAGAAATACGAGATGCCTTTACATTTTGGCTGGGAGGTGGAAGTTGTTCAGCCGCTTCAATCTTTGCTTTATCGCTCCACGTTCGGACACCTTGTGTCCTAGCTATTCCTTCCCGCACCATAAAATGGTATTTTTCCCAATTGTGACTAAGTGCTTTTCTTCACACCGCTAGGCACGGCGTCTAAATTCTCTAAACATTCATCAGCTGGGTTTCTCGCTTATGACAGCAGTGTCAATCTCATAATGTTCCACATGATTTTCTCGATCATATCGGAGAAAATAGACATCATGCACCATTGAAAAGTTTTGGGTATTACATTGACCCGAGCGACTGATGCGTCTATATGCATAAGTTCTATGGGCATGTGAAATGTACTTCTAAATTATGGCCCTGAAGCACGACATTGTCCAGGCCTCTGTCGGTATGCGCCACATAATCTAGAATGTTAAAATTAGGTGATCCCGATAAACCCGCGATCACTCAGGGATCGATACTTACGAGACATCACGGTATTACAACGGTTTTTCATATACAAATACCGAGAATAAGCGGAAGACTTACAATAACTAAATTTACAAATCTTCAAAACTTATACAAACCCAGTGTTATTATTACAAACCAGTTTGAAGTATCATTATATAACTTTATTACACATCACACAACCAGTGCCCCGCGGAGGCCACTCAATTCACTCTTCGCCGGTTACTTCTTCTCGATGCCGGTCATGCAACAAGGGCCGTAGCACTCTTTGTGGTGAGTTTTACACTAGCGAGGGTTGAACAAACCAAAAGTACAAAAAGTACTCCCGCAAGACTTATTTATAAAAGTGGGGGAGAAGGCTGGTATAAAACCGCTAATAGGAATCAAGGTGAGGCTAAGTTACATAATCAAAGTACAAAATTTTTGCAAAAGAGACTAAGCCAAGTCCTTACTTTAATAATCACTTATAAACATATCTTACCGGATTCAAAACTTTCATACTCAGATTTTCTATTTAATTATAAAAAATATAGGTCTGGATCACGGCTCCCATTTTGGATTCAAAATATGGAACATTCTATGTTTACTGTGGTACAATTACTGGGATGGGAGGTCCAAGGGACAATGTCTATTTTGCGGGCCATATATTTAGAGAATTTTTCAAAATAAAAAGTAGTCTAACTTTGGTCATCCGGTGGATTGGGATTTGGTGATATCCAGGAATACCCATCAAGGAAACAAAAGAAAAGGTGATTTAAAAGCCATTCCAACATTTCATCAATGGGAGGGTAAAGGAAATGATCTTTCTTTGTAGCCTTATTAACTTTTTCCGTTTTGGTAGTCAATGCACATACGCCACCCGCTGATGACGTTGAGGGATGAGCTCATTCTTCTCATTCCTAACGGCCGGTCATTCCTCCTTTCTTGCTAACAACTTGGACATGGCTAACCCACTCGCTATGAGGTACCGGGATAAATAATCCAAGATGTAAAAGCTTAAGGACCTCTTTCTTAACAACTTCGCATTGCATTGTTAAGTCTCCTTTGTGGTTCCCTCGATGGTGAAGAATCGGGATCGGTGGGGAATACGATGGAGTACAGAGAATGGGACTAATTCCCTTGAGGTCTTGGAGCGAGTAGCCTATAGCCGGATTTATGTCTTTACAGGATAGTGACAAGTTGATAAGTTTCGTCTTTGGGAAAGCTTGTCACTTATGATGACAAAAGTGTTTCTAGGTTATTATTGAGAAAGACATATTTTGGGGCCGAGAAGGAAGAGGTTTTAGCTCAATGTAGGGTTGTGATGGTTCCTCTATTTCCTCTATCTTTGCAGTGCCTCGCCATCTCTTTCTCTTCTTGAATAAAGTGTTCATCATCGAGTTGGTTGGGCCATGTCATCTAAAGATACTACTAAGACTTCCCTCACGGGTGGTCTGTTGGGGCTTGGGTTCTACTATTGCATTATTTGGGCGTCAATGAGATGGTGATAGAACTTTCTAGTTTTATATCTAAGAGACCTCAAGTTTTTTTGTTTTCTTGAAAGAGTGTCCCCAAAAAGGTACACCAATCAAGATGGATGCGTCTGAGATGTCAAAGATATGAAAATCTAACCGATACCGGAGCCATTGTGATGGAATAGACCTTATGACCCCATAACTTTCAAGAGTAAGTCTAGGAGGAATTCAGAAAAAGCTTATGAGATGGAGTCAAGAACTCGTTGGGGGGAAAAAGTTGTTCGGCTAAAGCCTTTGAAATGATATTCATCCCAACGGTTGGACTATAGTAAGCCTCTATAGTGGTTCCTTAATAAAACAAGTGATGACATTTGACGGAGCATTGATTCGGGCTACCTCGGTGGATAACTCCGTTTACTACCAACCACTCATAGCTCATGATGGCCGATAGTCCTTTAATATGTTCCATAAGGGAGAGAATCATTATTTGGGCCATCATCCTCATATGACCGGAGGTGACAATGGGATGCTTCACTTGAACTGGTAAATTCCGAGGGGCATTGCCAAAATCTTCAAAAGATCATCCTCGATTTCCCGTGCGAAACATGGAAGGATGAGGTTCATCATCTTCCTAAAATGTGTTAGTTTCTCTATTAGAGATTCTTTAACAAATCAAAATCATCTAAAGGATTTTAAAGGAATTTTAGATTCGGTTGTATCATCTCCTCTTGTTGGTGGGGCTTAGCTTGACTTCTTCTTGAGGAAATTCATCAAGATACCCGGTGTAAGAGGTGTTTTTCAAGAATTTTCTCTAGTATGGCTTTCCCTAAAAGCTCATGGTATTGTGCGAGAATGAACCTCCGGAAGATAAGTCAAGATGTAAAACTGACTTCCTTGTTAAGACCAAGATGAAAGTGGTAAAAACGCGTGGTCGAGCAAGTGAAGGGTTGGGCCAGGTATTGATAAGATTTAAGAACCTAGCCAAAACTGCTCCTAATGTCTCCTTCTCCTTTGTTTAAAGGTAAGAACTTCTATCAAGAGCGATCAGGAAGAGGAAGAAAGCAAGACGTAATTTGTCTCGGGGAGTTCCTCCCAATTTCCTTTTACTCCTCCTACAAGTATGAGCATACTTTGTTTTCGGCTCTTCCTAAAAAGGGAGAACGGAAACAATTTCCATTTAATGGTCTCTTGTGTCATGCCAAGAATATTCAAGCAAGAACACAATTGCTCAAATTCTCTAAGATGGGTATATGGATTTTTCGTCTTCTAATCGAGAGAAGGATTGCTCGGAACCATGGCTATGAAAGCGAGGCGAAGCTCATAGCCATCGATGAGTATAGGATGTGATGATGGTGGAGGCCCAACAACTCGCCCTTTGGGGCCTAAAATTGAAAAGATAGGCGTGGAATCCATATGGTAAGGGGGTAAAGGTGGTGATAAAGGGAAAATAAAAGATACCAGACTAACTTGGCTCGATCCCCGAACAGCTACCGTTCCCGCGAACGGGCGCTTAGAAAGCTTGTTGGTATATTTAACTATCACCAGAATAATCAAAAGAGATAACCAAGAAGTTTACGGATACCGCCGTAGCTTTCACCTAAGAGTATTCAGCATCGAATTTCCACGAGGAACACGGTGATTCAGTAACCAATCAAGAACGTCTAAGGATAGAAAAGATAAATGTTTTTGGTGGGCAGAGAGGGGCTATCTAAGGTGATCTAGATAACTAAGAATCAAACTCACGATACTTGTCTACTTTGGAGCAACAAAGCATCATCCAACTCTAATAAGATTTGGGGAAGAAGGTAGGTGGGTAAGGTTGCCAAAAAGCTCCCACGTAAAACACCAACCCCGACGGAATGGAATACGAGACCAACAGAGCCGCCACCTCCTAAGGCTACCACAACAAACCGTAAGAACTCTAAATCCTCTACCTAGACACCACGCCTACTCCTACTACTACCTAACTAATACGCCAGCCAATCCAGAGCACTCACACGAAGCTAAGATCCCGTAAACAAAGTGGTAAAAGTAAGAACAAAACTTAAATAAATAGAAAACTTAGAGTTACCAACCCAAGAACTTGAAGAAGATTCGCTGGCCTCCTGAGGCTGTTGGTGAAGATCCGGGCTGCTTCTGCCTCTTCTAACGCTTTCTCCCTCTCCTCTCCTATTTTCTACTCTTTAGTTTTTTAGATGGTAGCTTATCCTTCGAGGACGCCTCTACATCTCCATAATATGGTGCCTCAAACTAGGGAGGGCCCTACCTCTTTATTTATATCCCATAAAAGCCTCCCACCTCTTCCTCGAACAGCGATGGGATTAATCCTTCCACTGCTTAAGCCATTGGGTCAAACGATTCCCTAAGAATCCTGGGAATGTAAACTTAAGGTGGTAAGCAAGAGAGGTCGTCCATCGTGTGGCCCTCGATTGGACTCGAGCGCCCGGGCAGCCCGGTGGGGCGGCCGGCCCCTCAGAAAGTGGGCCCCGCCTTCCAGACGTCGCCTTCTAGAGTCTTCGTTGTTGTTTCTTAGAATTGATATTTTGACTCACCCTAATATAGCAAATGATAAACTGCTTTATCGTCTCGACGAGCATAATTACCAGATGGGTGTAGTCCAATTCATCATTTGAGACACTTCTATTCTGTGCAAAATTGATATATACACCAAAGCGCATCAAGAACAACACAACTCGTGGAACTTCGTTAAAATTAAACCCTACAACTATGCTTTATGATTCTTTATTATTTTAATTTCATGCAATAATTGATGGTATAAAAATAGGCATTAAGGACCATCAATATTGTATGCAATGCTTGACACAAAGCGGTGACAACACACGCATTACACTACACACACATTTCACTCTTATAAACACCTCCATAAGAATAATTTTAGAGTTTATAAGTGTGAATGGGTATATTTAGTAGATGTTAAATTTTTTATTTATAGATATGATTAGGAACAAAATAAAAAAAATAGTTTGTACATCCAATATTATTATCTTTGCGTCGCCCATCGACAGATTATGGCAACTAGTAAAAACCCACAACATCAGTGCTTAGACATTAGCTCAATCAATGTAACTTATACAGTATAACTATAGACTGATCAGCAAAAAAAAACTTTACCTAAGCCAGGAGTAGGGCAGTGCATAATATTGGATAAACTGCAACAAAGGTAAACTCATGCAGCAGGCCCTAGACACACCACCAATACTAGAATCATAATCATTAGCTAATCAGCAATAACCCAGTAAAGGACATTGGTGTACACATACACCCTATATTTTCATAAAAACAATCCCATAATAAACGCATATACACTTGTAACTAGGTCAGATCCAATAAATAGTAAGTGGGGTTTGGGTGTAGGGTTTCGCACAGGGAAAAAGGGAAGACCGAGGGGAAGGACAGTGGTGCTCGTCAGGCGATGTTGAAGAAGACCCTTCAGGGCACCTCTCATAGGTGGCAGCGCGACGGCCACCCGGGCGTCGCGTCGCCATGAGAGAGAGATGACGCTAAGGGGGCGCCCATGGAAGAAAATGCAAGTAGATCGGGTCCATGGAGGTCGCCTAAGGGAGTAGACTGTATAAAATCTCGAGTAGGAGTCACCAAAAACCTTTTACAATAATAAAAAATATACTTAAGTCTTAAAAGACATTTTAGGACTTAGTATTATATAAGAGATCACATTCTACTATTCTATACTACAATAATAAAACTTTCATCAAATAACTATTATGGTATATGGACTGTTTTATCAATGTTTTTCCTTTTCAATTATTCTCACCATGTCCACCTTTTCTATATTATTGTCTTGTCTATGCCTTCTTTGATATTGTCTCTCTTCTCCACATATGCTTTACTCTATCATTGCCTGCCCATGACCCACTCATGTTTTCTTCATAAGTACCCCTTCTCCTTCCCCGCCATCGGCGCCTCATCTTAGCTCACTTGCATCTCCTCTTTGGCCCCGTTCATGCTCACCACCATCGATAGGACACCTGGCTATGCACCTTCTCTTGATCAACATCGCATGGGCTTGGGAGTTATCTTCCTCCATGATCAATGGCCGCCACAACGATCGATGATTGGTAGCTACCTCAGCATTTGGTTTCACCAATAGTGACAATTGAACCTCTCACCAAAAATCTTAGTTTTGAGCGGAGGGTTCCTCCTCAACTTTGAGGGATTGGAGGATGGATTTGAGGGGTGAAGATTTTTCTTAGGGTTAGATTGGGAAACTACTAGAGCACTCAAGTTCCTTTTTAAAACATTTTAGAGCAAGGAGACTGTTGGATATATAAAGGCCATTTTAGTGCTAGTTTTTGGGTGATGAAATAAAACATGACTCACCTTCACAATACACATAATTATTAAATATTGGTATTGTAAATGAAATACTTCCCATTTAATTTTCAACACGTGGAATAAAACAAAATACTCCCAATGGAGTTTTAACTATTTTCAATGTCTTAGGAAAATAGTACACAATGTTTACTTCTTCTCTCTCTAATTTATGTGTTATATTTACTCCCTCCATCTCTAGAAACATGTAATCCTTAGATTCAAATATTGTCTCAAAAAGAATGTAATTCTAACATTAGATTTTCCAAAAACTAAAATGTGACGATTTTCGTGTAAGACCCTTGGGATAAAGAAGCGTGGTGTTTGTAACACGTGGTCAATATTATTTAATTGAATCAAGGGCTTTGTTGCTTATGGTTGGTGTTACTCCACCTGTCCAATTAATCTCTAAACTTGCAAAGAACACTCTAAAATGAGATGATCAGTGTTTGAGTTCTCACGCAGGGCAGAAGGATGTAATAGGTATAAAGGTAATTTCACATCTTTGCTAAAAGTCACCTCGAAAAATCTAGATTCACACGCTTCATGAGATGGAGGGAGTATCATTTTTTTGCTAGTGTGTCACCTAGTTAAATGCAAATAAAAACTCTCCCTAGGATTGTCCTAACAACATTGTATAGCCGGTTGTCTATCTTTTTTTCATGGGTTATCTTATCTATTCTCTACACAATAATAGGGGATAGGTGAATTCCCCGCCATACAAAATTCAAAATGATTGACACTATTATGTGATTCAATATATTGACCTACATAGTATAGGCTTTTACAGATATATTGACAGAAAAGAGATCCACATGAAACATGGAACAATAAACATCAACCAAAAAAAAAAAGATCAACATCGATTTGACCAATGGTACAGCTTGATGACATCTATGTCTTATGAGAAACAAGGCATGCAATTTTCCATATTTATTGAAAAGGTTTGACAACATGTAAATTAATTTTGCCTACAAGTTTAAAACTAAATGAAATTACTACTATCTAGGATTATAATAACCTTCTTTGAATGAAAATAAGTTGGAAACAAACTATCATACCTAGAGTCTATGTTCCTTTATTAAAGTATGGTGTTGATTTATTCCCTAACATGGAAAATAATTCTAGAAGAAGGTATTTGAAAGTGGATATATAGGCCCCTTAGTGGGTTTTGACGATTGAGTGACAAAACAATAAAAAGAATCTAGGTTTGATGAGCTTTGATATGTTTCATTGCAAAACTCATATCAAACCCATGACATATCTGAAATGGAGAAAAAAGGAAAGCAAATTGGCAAATCAAAAATGAAGCAGAGGTAAATGGAAAGATAATGATAATCCATTAGTTATGATCGACATTAATATATGTGAAGATGTGTAATTGAAATCTTAGTTGATCAAAAGGAGTTTATATGGAAGCTTGCTTGGTCACAACATCATTATGAAGATATGTTAAGTGAAGAGTGCCAAGCCAAAATGAAGAGGAAATGAGAATTTGAAAATTAGCTTAGCCTTATTGACGTTGATTCATATATAGCAAGATATGTGAGAAGAAGCAATGGTGAAATAATGCATATTCCAAATATATGTTATTTGGTCACATGGATGGTATTATTTTATCATGAAAGAAGATTTTTGATCAAATTGTTAGCAATTCAAGGGAAATTAACATCGAACCATAGTCGATCACAAGAATGGATATGAGAGCAAAACATTCACGCAAGGATTATGATTATTGAAGAACATAGATTTCAACACGTGTCTGCTATTGATGTAAGGCAAAGTTTGACTCAATGTGGGAGGATGAAGTGAAGGACTGACTAAGTTAGCTTCGAGGTACTAAGCATATGTGAAGGGAAAGAGATGGATTGGCATTGAGGAATCAAGGCTAAGGTGAAGAAGCACTTGGGAATTCCAAAGGACTAATAAAGTACCGAGAAATCATCATTATTAGCAAAGCACAAATTATTGTTGTATCAAAAGTGAAGCTACTTGAAGTAATGAACTAAATGCACATTTGTTGAAATGGTTCTCAAGTCCTATGTTTAAGGTAGGATTGCTCAAGAAGAATGAGACAACGATTGTTTCAAACCCTTGTGAAGACTTATCAAGGAGAAATGACATGTAAAGATATTGAATGCTCAAGTGGTTAAAATACATATCCTTCTAATTTTGAGTATAGGTATGATAAACTTATCATTAGGGATGCAACATGAATGGTTTGATAAGTCTCAAATACTTGAGCTAACCAAAACTTGAGGGTTACCATGAGAGAAACACATGTCAAAGTGCTTACAGTTGCTAGTTTTAGTGGTAGAACCACCCAATTTAATCTAATCCCAAGCATACTTAACAACCATTTGACACTAAGTAACCGAGAAATCAAGTCAACTCTGGTAGTCTGCCAAGCACATCTCAAACGAAGAACTTGACTTTATACAAAATCCATAAAATGAGGAGATAAAACTTGAAAACATCAAAACCATTTCTTACACCACATGAGTTACAATTTTGGAGCTTGTTTTGATATGGGATAGTTAGCCCACTGAATAAGCTTTGTTTAGAGTCTAAGATATCAAATCAAAGTTTGGAGCTAAAGTTATGGAGCACTGTTGCCATGGAGGACAAGGAGGTGCGTGATGCGAGGCTGGATGAGAACGAGAGCGTCTCTCTCTGATGGAGCTGGACATTAACCTCCGCTATAGGCTCTGGTTGTTGAGGAGCTCTGTCGGGACCACCGAGAGACAACTATGTGGCGGACCCTATCGCCACCAACAAGGCAAAGGCTCTCTCGCTATTGCGTCGCCTCATCCAACACCTATGAAGGAGGGTCTATGATGGTGAAGGGCTAGGCTTGACATGTTGGAAGGAGGAGATTGGTGGTTGGGAGGTAGGCATAGGGCGGTTGACTAATCAAGCATCGCACGCATACAAGGGAAAAGAAACATCAAAAGTATGGTGGCTAAGGTGGGCGTGTGTTAGATGGATAAGACTAGGGTTGATAAAGGGGTTGGGAAAGAATAAAGTATGGATGAGAAAGTGTTACGACCGATGATCGCTCTAAATTTAAACCTTGCAAAAAAGACCTTGGAAGCCCTAACTTATGGCCATCACCTCCTTAATATTCAATATGGACCTTGCTAATCACCTGAGAAACTTCTCTGAACTGTGGAAATTTGACTTGCTTATACTCGAGGAATATCTCTCCACTCTTTTTCCTAAATGGTTACACTTGTTAATAGAGTGAGCATCTCTTAATTCTAATCTCAATGATGGATTTCTCCGAAGCAATAGTGGACCCATGAAGGCCTTTGGTCAACTCAAAGCGAGCCCAATCAACGATTCAGATCGAGGCATGGAAGCAACTAGAAGACAATCTCCAAACCCCCACGGGGTACTAATCTACTCCCTACCAAAGAATGGTTAACATCAATCCCCAATCCCTCGCCTTTTAATTAAACAAATTAGATGTTTGATGTTCCCTCAAACCGCTCGGGTTACCTCGCGAAGAGAATCTATCTAGGCTTACTTTAAGGAGAGGGTCCTGGTGTTCCCTCGAACCGCTCGGGTTACCTCCTGACTGCTCCATAGAACGAGAATATGTCTAGGCTTACTTTTGAGGAGAGGGTTAAGTAGCATAAGCATGTGGGCTTGTGCATGTACTCCCTCCATCCTTAAAAGAAAGTCATTTTTGCTTCCCAAGAAACAACTGTCGACAATTTTAATAAATAATAAATATCATTGATTAATATCATAATTAGTATCATTGAAAAGATCTTTGGATCTAGTTTTTTAATAATTTTATTTAGATATATAAATGTTACACATATTTTTTTTACAAATCGAGTCAATTTTGTTGCACGAACACGCAAAACGACCTCTATTTGAGGAAGTAAGCATGCAAACATGAGTGAATTCATACACATTTACAAGGCTTAGGTAAGCAGAAGTTAGGCAGCTAACCACCCATCAGACCCATAAAGAGTAGCCCTAGCCCAATTTTTTTTGGGCCCAATGACGGCCATGATCACAAGCCTGCTTCACCGGGCCGGACTTTAGCACGCACGCAACGCAACCACGTCAGGCGAGTGAAAATGATCAGCAAAACCGCTCGCTGGATCTCGCTCAAAGGGGCCGCTCCGGTTGCATCTTGCACCCAACGACAGTTACGAGACTCGCACCGGGCACGCCAGTAGGAGCAAGAGCAAGACCGCGGCCGGGGCCCGGGGGCCGCGGCCCAGCCCCACCTGGTCACCTCGCGTACTCGGCGGCAACGGCAAACGAGAAACGGGCGAAGGAAGAAGAGGCCCGGGACCGGGAGCGCAGGGAGCGGCGGGCGGCAGCAGCCAGCCAGCGAGTCGAGCCGAGCAGTCGCCGCACGCGGCCACGCGCATCGGCACCAACCCAAAGTTACACGACACAGGGGCGGGGCAGGGGCACCCTCCTCTTCCCTGCCTCGCGTTCGCGTTCGCCTAGTCGCCTTTCTTTTTTCTCGCTCTCCCGCCTCCATCAGCTCGAGCCGCTTCCTTCCACCCACCACCTGACCTCCCTTCCCTCCTCCTCCTCCGCGCTCCCTCCCGGCAGGAACGCCGCGCGCCGAGGCGAGCCAGCGGCCGGAATGCCCGCGCAGAAGCGCCCGCTCCCGTCGTCCGCCTCGCCCGGCCCCGACGCCCACGTCGAGGAAGCTCCTGGCGCCGACGCGGACGCGGACGCGGACGCCTGCGGCGGGGGCGACCGGCGGTCGCCGAAGCTGACGCTGAACGGAGTGGAGGAGCGGGACGGCGGGCCGCGGCAGGCCAAGGACCGGCGCCACGGTACTACGGGACAAGACGCGGGCGCGGCCCCGCCGACTCGGGTCATCTTCTCGCGATGCGCGTACGCATCGCGCGGTGCTGCCTCTGTATGGGCGTCGCTGAGCGCGTGCTTGTCTCATGGGCTTGGCAGATTCCGACGCTGACGACGAGGAGGAGGAAGGAGACCGCGAAGGCGGCGGCGGCGGGGCCGGGAGCGAGAGCGGAGGCGACGACGACGACCGCGACAGCCAGTCGTCGGAGAGCGACGGCGTGATGGACGAGTAAGTAAAACCGTGGACCACCACCTCCCTCTCCTCTCCTCCTCCGCTCTTCCCCGTCTCCTCCGCCCCGCCGTCGCCTGCTCTGCCGCCCGTAGCGATTTGGTGGTGTCCTGTCGTCACGTCCCCCCGTGCGCCAGCTGCCGTTCGGCCGGGTGAAGGCAGAGGCCGCCGGCGGAGGTGCCCAGTCCACCCGCCAGCCCTGGCGGCGGCCGCTTTCGTCGTAGTGACGTCGGCTCCCCTGGCTTCAGCGCTCCCTTCGCCTCCCAGGCGTGGGATCTTCGTAGTGTCGTGGACCTGCGAGCCAGCTCGGCTTCGTCGTAGCGGACTGGTGGCGGCGGCGGCGGCCGGCCACCTTGAGTTGTTCTTGTTCACTCGAGCCGGCTGCGCTGGCGGTGTCCTCTTCGTTCCGTGCGGCGGCGGAATCGCTCCCATCACCGCCAGGGCCTGGGATCTTTCCGTAACATGCATGCTTCCGTCATGTCGCACGGTTCCGGAGGCGCCGTGCTCGTGACGGCAAATGCCGGCGGGCGCATCCGGGGTGGATCGTCGCTTGCTCAAGCTGTTCTGCCGGAGACGCCAGCCAAAGCTGAATCGGCCCTCTTGTTCATCGTGGTTCAGCTGCCCACTGGAACAGTTGGCTAATTTTCTTGCTCCTCAATCGTGTACGTCTACGGCGAACTCTTTCCTGTGTCCGGTTTGTCGCTGCTAGCCTGACCTCCAGGATCGCAATGTTCTTGGCGTCTTGGCATGCGTAGGCGACCGTGTGAACCTCCTTGTGCACCCGTATTCTTTGTCTTGAATGGGGCTCATGGAGATGCTGTTCTCTTAACATCTGGTTCTGGAGCGACATTCAAGGTCATTCATCTCATGTACTATCTTCTTGGAGGTGGGGGTGCGGGTATCTGTTGTTCGTTGCAAGAGTTTCATTATTTCAGTCAGTCATGGAGTGTGCTGTCAAGCTCCGAGTATCTGGTGTCTTGTTCTACTGTTGTAATCCTGATTTCTGATCACCCATGTCCGTGATAGTGCTTACCCTGTTTAGTGCTTAACTCAGTTTAGTGCAAAAACTTCTCTTGCTCTTTTGATATTACCATATGACCTCACCATCTGTTTTGATGTCTTACCTTGCTGCCAAATTTTATAATGTTAACTGTATCTGATTTCTTACATCTTTACTTATCAATTTTCCCATTATATGGTTTATACCCTGCATTTCTCTGTCCTGCATTTGGTAGTTGATTACTTGTTAGAAGGTGCAAATCAACTCCTCAATTGCTGTGAGATCAATACAGTTTAATCACTATCGAATATCTTTGTTACATATTATTCAGTCTGGATAATTTTGTAGCATATTTTTGTGGGTGCTTTCCAGATACTTTAGGTTCATTGAGTCCAACAATATATACTAGAATGGATTTTCTTCTTCTGCTTGTGAAATATGAGTTGAAAGCTTAAGAGTCCTCTCTGGGGTCCCATTACTGCTCAACTGCTAATAGTATCAGTTTCCTGCAAAAAAAAGTAAAAAAAAAAAAAAGGGAAGGGCTAATAATTTCAAGCTCATCTCATCCTGTTCTGTCATTCTCTTATGCCATTGTGAACATCACCTTCTTCATGTCCTAGCTGTGTAATGATCTGGACTTTGTGTTCCATAGATTGTGGATACATGATTGATGTAAAAAATGGATAATAAAAGATTTGTCCTCGCTGCAGTCAAAGTTTCATACTGGTACCTGAATATTTTTTTTTTTTTAATACAGGTTTACACTTGTGAAATTAGTGGATGTTCGGAAGGAAGTGCAGTGCCCTATATGCCTAGGTAATGTTTTTGCTTTGTCAACTTGCTTTTCATTTTCAGAGTTCCTCTTTACTTTGGATGGGTTCTCTTCTGATAACTTCGCTTTCAGTTGTAGTTAAATGTTATTGTTATCTAGATGTCAGGTTATTATTAGTATTTGCTACAAAATTGAAACTAGCAAATTTGATAGAATACATGTGCGCAAGTATGTTAGTTGTCATTATCTTCCAAAAAATAAGGAGATGTACGTGGATTATATATCTTTTTTTCTTTTTAACTTTCAGAAGAGCTGAAAGTCAAGTTCATCGCATTTTATAATCTTTTTTTTTCTTTATGTGCTCCTAGTCCTATCTGGTTTACATTAGAAGCTATATTCTATAAGCTTTTCATTTGTGAAATAAGTAGCATTATGTGCAAAGTGTGCGTGCCTGACCATCTGTCTCTTATGATCCTGTCTTGCAGGAATTATTCGAAGACAAGGACAGTCATGGAGTGTTTGCACCGGTTTTGTAGGGACTGCATAGATAAATCGATGCGGCTTGGGTATGGTACCATATGCTATTTATCTAATATGCCTTTTGACAGTGTCATTTCTTAAAATATTTAGTGCTAACCTGGCCTAAAAATACACATAATTCCATTATAATTTAAGTTCGCTTATCTGTTTTCAGAAATAATGAGTGCCCAGCATGCCGCACTCATTGTGCAAGTAGACGTTCCTTGAGGGATGATCCTAACTACGATGCTTTTAATTCTAGCTTTATATCCAGACATTGATAAGTATGAGGAAGAGGTGATGTATAATTTCTTCAGAAACCATGCTTTGCATTCTTTCTTTGTTTAGTTTTCATCTTAGATCTTCTGCAGTGCCTCTAATTTGCTTGATACTACAGGAACTTGCATTCAGTGAAGAGGAAAGGACCAGAATAAAAAAAGAGTAGGTCTATCTGTCTGTTCAATCAGGAATTTGTTTGAGGCTGGAGGACATGATTTCCCTTTTCAA
This sequence comes from Chrysopogon serrulatus, assembly GCA_015844335.1. Classification (NCBI taxonomy): domain Eukaryota; kingdom Viridiplantae; phylum Streptophyta; class Magnoliopsida; order Poales; family Poaceae; genus Chrysopogon; species Chrysopogon serrulatus. The sequence goes on from JADLZL010006595.1 coordinate 18,787, forward strand.
TTTTGTATTTTTGCTCTTATTGTTATTGACATTGGCTTGATTTCTCATGTAAGATTCAAGAATCCATTGCTGAGACATTTCGGAGGCAAACTGAAGTCTTGTGAAGAAGCGCTCCACTGTAAAAGTAACAGATGCCGCTTCTACAAGGAAGACTCGACGGAATATGCGACCAAGGAGGAGAGGGCGAATTAGTTCTCCTGATATTGCCCCAACTGATTTTGATGATGAGGATAGAGAAGAAAATGGTGATGATGGAAGCAAGGAGTCATCTTCTGTTGATGATCACTCCCCAGATGTAAGGCCAAAAAGAGCTCGAGGTGGCCCATGCCACGTCGTTCCCCTGCTAAGACCATTGGCAATACCGACAATAGCATTGAGGATAATGATGACTCAGGAGGTGCTAGAGACTTTGTGACTGCTTCTCCGCTGCGGGGAGAGATGCTTGCATGGGGGAAAAATGGCACCCGCAGCCAAACCCGGTATGGCAACACCAGTGGCTCCAGTGGACGGATGGGCAAGGGTGGCCGTGTTGCCAAGTTGGTGGATCAGCTCCGTAATGCTGATGACTTCGATAGTAAGGTAAAAGGGAAGTACATTATATGTACTGGTTTCTAAATTGCTGTTATGGTTTCCTATACTTCAGAATGTTCATAGTACTATGTGCTGATGAATACATTTGTTAGAAAGGCTAGCTGAGATAGCAGAGCTTTTTCAGAACTCCATGAATCGTCAATTTGGTTTCTTAAATATTTTTGTTCCTTCTTGCAGTTGAACCTGTATCTTGTGCTGCTTCCACTTGATGGGCAAAGTGTGCCTAAACTGGAAAAGCCCTACCTTAGTTGCCTGCCAACACTGTCTGTTCAACATCTCTGCCAGGTTGGTTCCATAAACTTGTTGGCCTTGAGGAATTTAGTTTATCAGATGAATAAACAAAGGCTGTGCTCCTGCATGTTTGCAGTTTGTTGCTCTTCAGTTGTCTCGGCAACCCAAAGAAGTCGAGATATATATCAGGAAAAACATGGATGCATGCTTGTCTGCCAATAACACAAGTGAATACGAGACAAAGCCAGATCAGTCTAATGGTTTAGAGAGATTGTGGGAAGAGAAGTCTCTTTCGGATCTCTACCCTTCCCTCGCCACCCGTCAAGGAGATCTGGTATTCTTAATCTCGAAATGACTGTCCAACCACTCGTATTTATTTCATCGTTTCTTCTTTTCTAAAGCTGCTGCACTGTTTCCTATCTACCACAGGAATTGTTATACTCTCTGAAAGCACAAGGACAGGGGTAGATCAAATATGTGGAACCAGTTTTCATTCACCATCAATTCAATCGGTCGCCTCAACGCCACAGTCTGCAAGGATCTTCAACCGGTGGGGACTTGTACAAAAGTCATTAGATATAGAAAAATGTATCTGAAAGTAGCTTACTTTACTTGTTTTAAATTTGCTCTGATATCTTGTGAGGTATATGGTATACCCAAGTTCATTTGTAAAATGTATGGAGTTGAGCAGCAGCAAACCAGCAATCTGAAACAGGTTGAGCCCCTGAGGCCTTCTGCCGTCAGTATTAATCGTGTCCCATTTGAACTGATGCAAGTAACTGAGCAACTCTATCCCAAGATGATCTGTGGCTTGCTGTCGTCATCTTGTGTGCTGCGTTCGCGTAATCCATGTTGTCACGGCACGTGTCCGCGGATTAGAATGTCTGATGAATCAGTTGTTACCAGTAGTAATGATGGTAAACTGATCGTAATATCTGCAGCTTCTGTAGGGACAGTATTGGAATTTTTATTTAGTCAATAAAGTTCACCGGTCGTTGCTGACCTGTTCGAAGCTGACAGGTCACGTTGCTCGCGCAGTCCACGCCTCGTATCGGAATCAGCAGGCTAGGAGGACGCCCGAGTTCAAACTGTCCGGTGGGGCCCAGTACCGCACAGGCCACGGCTCGATAAAGTACTGTAGTTGAGTCTGCCTGTGACTTGTGAGAGATGAGAGCTAAAGGTCAATGTGGCAGAATAAATTGATGTACCGCTCTTAACGGAATACTCCCTCCATTTTGGAAATTGTATTAGATTTTTCATAAGTTAACTTGTTCAAATTTAGCTAAATTTAAAGATAAGTATATTAATATTTGTAATCATGTCAAATAAATACACTATCAAACATATTTCATACTTTATATTATCTAATATTTTTTTATTATGCTATTTGTACTTCCTCTAGGTTGATAATTCAAGTCGTCCGAACAACGGTATGGTCTCTAAAGTATAAGTTTGATTTTTTATTTCTATAAAATATTTATTGAGAAGTGATATATGTATATTTTATTAACTTTTCAAGACAAATCTATTCATACATTTTTCGTATTTTCAGACTCAAAACGTAAAAAGTTAGTCGTGATTTGTATTTCTAGTGTTTGACCAAAGTTTTGTCTAAAACAATTTGAATTATCAGTATGGAGGAAGTATAACTTATATATATAAACTTTTTTTTTTTGAAAGCAAACTTATATATATAAACTTAGTTATTAAAACTAGAGAAGTTTGACTAGAGACAAACTAAAATGACTTGTAATTTAGATTGAATGGAGTACTTTATAATTTCTGTAAGTTCTAAAAAAGATTTAGAGGATGGACATTTGGATCAATGAGTAACACAAAGTAGGCTTTTGGAATATGACTAAGGTACTAAAACAGAAGTGGCATAATTGATTTTAATTTATCTAATGACTAGGGTTCTAAATAATTTATAAGAGATTTGATAGTGGTTTTGCCCTTAGCAAAGAATACACAGAATATGAGGGATATAAAAAAAGAGGAGTGAGGCAAATGACAATAGCTTTAAACTAGGTAAATGGTTGACAATATCTATAAATAAAAGTTGTCTCTATGGATATGATGCGATTGCATGGAGCGACAACAATCACAATCAAGAAAGAAAACAAACTAAAAATAATTGGCAAAACATATCTGAATGTACCAAATGTTACAATGAAAAATTTAGCTACCCAAACTATTTGCATAGCCCACTTTGCTAATTTTGTAGAATGACATATTTTCTTGAGACAGAGATAGTATATAGTAAACACTCAAGATTTTACCTTGAAAAAACAATTAGTTCTTCTTTGGAAATAAGCAAGGTCACTTGTACCCTCACAAAAAACCATATTTTCGGTTACCATAACACCTTTGAGTTAATTTTGCACCTACTTGACATAAGGCGTGAAAACCTTTCTTTATGAAACAGGAGGGGGGGGGGGTGAGCCCTAATGAAAATTTATTAAAATAAAAGGTGTGAAAACCCATCGAACAAATCTCAATTTTAATTAATTTAGTTTACAAATTTTAAATAACTTGATGCACGTTAAAAAAGAACTCAAAGTTGAACACGGAACTAGGATACATTATTTGTAGTTGATATGTTTTTAAAATAATCTAAATAATATTTAGATTTAACCCATTTTATCATGCTAGCCTGTCTCACGTGGCCAAATCACGTTGTTGTGCCACATGTATTGACACGACAAAGTTGCCATTTTGGCATTATAGATCTGTTATGGTTGTTTTTGTCGTATTGTTTGCTTTGTCACATTACTCTGTTTGGCGTGACAAGAAAGACACCAAGCTAAAATTCATTTTGAAATGACCTTTCTATGTAACAAACATTTTATTAGAATTGATTGATTACACTAAACTAAACATAATCCTTATGCGAACTTAGAATGAAATCACTTAAAAAGTTTACGTACCCAAATTAAAAACTTTATAAACCTAGATGAGATGAGAATAAAAAATAACGCATTTAACTCAATATTAAAAAAAATCACTACCTGGACGCCGCTAAACACAGATGTTGCAACACGATTTTTTTCTCTCTAGGAAACAGGCAAAATAAAACAAAGAAAAAAAACTTCCATGTTCTGATTTCTGAACTCCGCATTGAGCCAGAGCCGCCACCAGCTGCACCATCAGGTATTCAGGTCTGTCCAGCGCGCTAGTGCGCCGCCGGCCCCCGCCCGCCGCCGCCGCCGAGATGTTGCCATCGCTGGTGCGCGCGGGTAGCGCCCCTCTCCGCCGCCTCGTCTCCACGTTCTCCTCGACCCGAGCCGTATCGCCTCGCGTCCAGTACGCCATCAGTGGCGGCGGTAACCTCAACCTCCCGCTGTACGCTCTCCCTTTGCCGTCCCGCGACGGCTCGAGCGGTCCGGCTGGTGGAGCCCGGCGAGGAATGAGCTTCTGCGCCCGCGCGGTGGACGTCGGAGACGAGGCATCCTCCAGCTCCGCCGCCGCGGGCTCGGACGTCACCGCGCCTTACCTCTCCGTCCGCATTCGATGCCGCAGGGACGACGCGGTCAGTACCTCGCGCTCTCCCCGCACTTCGTAGCCACTTCGATTCGATTCCTTGTCCTTCACCTCCCACGAGTAGTTTCAGTGTCTCATGCATCTTTTTTTTTTTTTTCCTCGAATGACATTGCGAAACAGGAGGTACTCTCCGAGGCGCTCTTGTGCTTCGGTGCTAGCTCCGTGACCGTGGATGACATTGCCGATGCTGAAAATCTCGATGAAGTGAGTATTCTGCATTTTGAATTCCCATGATATTCTGTTCATAAGTTTACCTGCAGTCGATTGGGATAATTCAAGCCCGCACAAAATGTTGATTATGCAGATCTCCATAACTTCCGTGTATGCCGATGGGGAAGACGTGGACTCCAGCGTTTCAAGTGCCGCAAGCTCGGCTGGTTTGAACTACAGCCCATTGTATGAAACCTCTGTTGGGAAGCAGTGCGATTGGGTGACAATCGTGCAGGTCAGGACCTAGAGGTTGTATACAGTATACTTTTCTTTTTCGTGACCTTTGAAGGACAATCTTGCTCCTGTTTCCAAACTGTCACGTACAGCCAACAAGAAAAGTTTTTTTGATCATCAGTTTTACCATATGAAGACTCTGTATTATTTCAGTAACTTTTGGCTTTTCTAACAGGAGTATAGCTCTAAACTGGGTTAGGCATACTATTTATGAGATCCATTGTGTTTAACCTTTGAGTTGGGTAAACGGTTTTTGCTTGAAAAATGCAGTACTTCAGAAGATTACTCTTGTGGTTGCTGCAGGAAACATACGAGCCCACTGAAGTGGCTGATGGCCTTTGGGTTGTTCCTAAATGGAGAACTCCCCTGTATGTCTTCACATCATACTATTTTCAGTTTTTTTAAAGATCTTGGGAAAGTTGCTTGATTTTTCTTTCCTACAATGAAAATCTCGCTGAGCTGATAATTTTTTTTTTTGGTTCTTCTCATCCTTTTCCATTGATAGGATCCAGAGGCCACAAACATAATCATCAATCCAGGTTTGGCTTTTGGGATGGGGGAGCACCCAACAACTAAATTGTGCCTTCTATTTCTACGAGAAGTTATTAAAGGCGGTGAACGTGTCCTGGATTATGGAACAGGCACAGGAGTATTGGCTATTGCAGCTCTGAAGGTTCCCCATGTGTTTAGTTTTTACCTCTGACAAGTGTCATGATAAGAAGGCAGTGTTACCCTATTTCACACTCATTGTAGGCTTATGAATGCAGATGGGTGCTACTCAATCAACTGGGATAGATATTGACCCTCAAGCCATAACCTCTGCTTCAGAAAACCTGTTGCTGAATGGTTTACATTCGAACCAAATGCCTGTTTACTTGGTACCAACAAATGATCAGCCTTCATGCTTTCCGAATGCCATCGACAAATCAGAAGACCACCACTCAACCAATAACCTTGACTTGAAGTTCTCGAGAGGAACTTATGATGTAGTTGCAGCAAATATCCTTCTAAATCCTTTGCTGGAGCTGGTTGAGGATATAGTTGGTTATGCAAAACCTGGTGGAATAATTGCTGTTTCTGGAATATTGGAGGAGCAGGTAAAGAAAATTGAGTATAATAGTTTTCTTTTAGTTTCATGCCATCTGAAGTTTATTTTTTTTTTTTTTTTTGGGTAAGATTATTTATGATATATTTTTTCATCTCATCTAACCCAGGTGCCAAAAAATCAAAGAAGTTTACTCAAGGTATTTGGACAGAATATTGGTATCTGAAATGGATGGGTGGGCCTGTCTTCAGGGAATCAGGAGAGAGTAGAGGAATTAATATTTTCATCATGTGTTCAAGAAGGGTTTTGAGTTTTGACCTTACATTTTCATGATTAAGAGAGATTTTGCTCTATAAACAAGAAATTTAACTTCTTGGCACTTTTTGACAACTGACAAATTGCATGAATATCACATAACAAAATTTGTTGGACTGCGAAGGGTGTGAAGGGTATGTTTTTGCACCGGATTGGATATTGTTTTATTGTTTGAAGGAATACAATCTTCATAGTGATTGCTTGATTAAATGTATTTTTTAATCTTGTGACTCCCAACTATTGAGACTATACACAGCATTTTTAGGCCCTGAGAAGGCCTGCAATCGTTCATACTACCAGCACAGACATATGTGCTAGCCGCTTTATCTACACAATAGCGTGACCATGAAATGATCACATGTTTTATGCTCGCCATTATCAACTGGGATATTATGTAGGATCAATATTGCCTCTGATTGGATGAAAATGTGGCAAAGTGTTGCAGAGTATCAACACCTTGATTTCCATTTTAAAAGCTTTAGCAATCTATACTAGGTGAACACAGGACACTCAGGTATAACCACAAAAAAAGACAGAAATTATCCTTTCCAACTAGTACACGAATTGGTAATTGTCATTTTCAATTGTAAAAACTGTTGATGTGTAAATTTATTACATTTGCAGGGGCATCATCACGCCAAACCATCTGTAAATAAGCTCACCGTGCTCTAATAACTCCTTTTATACTGGGAAATTCTGGGATCAACCTTCTCATACAAAATTCTGGGAACAAACCATGTATGAACTTGTCAACTGAATGGTCCTCTACAAGGTCCTTGCCCCAAAAAAAACACGCACGCACGCACGCACTTTAGCCTTTAGCTAACAGGTTGTTCAGGTAATCTGAATCCTGTTCAATGTTTCCCAAACAAAGCAACTTCATTACACCATGACCAAAGTTTCAAAACATTTTCCTTGTAAGAATCCCAGTTGATGCAATCTATATTTTGCTGGGAGTCTTGTACCTAAAGAGTTCCTTCAGATCTACACTAGATTTCAGAGCTTGCTGCTTATCACTAAGAAACTTAGAGAACTCCAAGACCTTTTCCTCTTTGCCTTTTTCTAGGGAGCTACTGACAAATGGGGATGATGATGGTGCCAATGCCCAAACTGATGAGAGCACTTCATTTGGTTTGTCCAACTGCTCCAAAATCGTGAGCTTTCCAGTTGCTGCCAAGAAAAAAAGGAAATGCATTCCTTATTTTTATATGTACTTAAAGAGGGCTTTGATATCATCAAGATTGACTAAAGCTGAGAGCAGAAAAAATACAAGCAAACTTAATCAACACCTGAATAGTTGAAGACTGCAACCAGTAATTTGCAGGGGATGCTGAAATTCAGATGAGGTATTGTGCTTCCACCACCATGCTTAGCATTACTGGATATGGTAATAAAAAAAATACATCAGAAAATAGACAAGCTCTTCGGAGAAGTGACGAAAATGAATTACATGATGCTATGCTTGCAATATTTTAGCATATCATCAAATGGCACATAGCATAAAAAGATAGAAAGTTGATACAGTCGATGAAATGGTAAAATATCCTGATGAACTTCAAAAGTTCTAGTTAATGTCTATAAGGCTTCAAAAAGATTCTATTTTATACCTTGTTACTATCCCAACCATTCGCCCATGTGAATTAACAAGAACGCCGCCACTGGCCCCTGGATGAACTGCTGCTGTTGTCTGCAGCATTACTGGTATGTCCATATTGTCAGCCTCCAGAGCACTGGCCAGACGAGAAAGTTGATTTGCTGGGATTTGGACAACCTTTGATACAACCCCCGAGGATAGAGAAGAGCATAGGCCTACATTCAGATACTCAAACATCAGTTCTATAATAACAAAACTCAACATTTGAAGTGTCACATGCACAATGAAGAAGCATCAAACTGCTCAAGCACTTATTTAAGGTACGGTTCTACGATTTTTTTCACCTGATCGGGGTCCAAAAGGCCATGCCCAACAACATAAACAGACGACCCTGCTGTTGGACAAACAAATTCTGGTCTGATTGTATTTAATTCAACTGGAACCTTTTCTATTTGAAGCAATGCAACATCAAGTGGACCCTTTGAGATGAAAACCACACTAGCATTGCACCATATCTGTCTCTCTTCATGGTCCAAACGAACAGATATTCTCTTCTCTCTTTTGAAACCCAAGTTAAATGATGAAACCTCATGCTTGACAGCATCTTCATATTGTTGTGGCTGCAATGATTTGTTTTCTCCAGCATTGAGATTTTCTCCAGCGAATGAGGCTTGTAAATCTGAAGGTGAAGTTCTTCCAAATCTCCAAGGTTCCAAGAGATGAGCATTTGTCAGAACTAAACCCCTTCTGTTCAGAACTATCCCTGAAGCCCAAGATGCATCACCAACTGTGACAAGAACAACTGCAGATATAGCCTCTCTGAGTGAGGGGGGTGATATGCAGTGCTGATTAATTTTGTTGGCCGTAGAAGAGACAAACCTCCCATAGTTATATGCATGCTGTAATTCCTTAGATTTACTATCTGTATTTTTTTCATTAGGTAGTTCTCTTGGGGCCCGTCCAATTTCCTCCAGTGTTTTGCTGTTCCATTCCGTGCATATTGCATCCCATGTAATCACGAGCTGGTAAGTAGATTTTAAGATAGTTAAGTTATATATATTCGATGTGCAAAGGTATGTTGTTGAAACCAGTGGACTCACCTGAACTTCTATATTGCTGCCTTTCTGCCTTAATGGGTTCAACAGCAGCCCCACAAGGCAAGAATTTTTGTCAAACACTGGGCGCCTTCCATGCCTTTGGTCAATTTAAGAGATTGTCAATAACTAATGTCATACTATACAAGAAAATAAAGACAAAAAGATGTTTACCAGGAAGACAGTGCATGTCAGCCATCAGCAATGAGCTCCTCACCGTGCATGGAGGAAGGCAATTCGCAACAGCACCAACTGATATACTGCTCAAAAAACACATATGTATACACATAAATATGACACTTATTCTGTTTTCTAATAATGGTAGCGCAAGAACATAGTCAACAATAGCATGCCAGGCCTTTTCAGTTTCAGAAACGTCAGTATCTAGTTAATGCCTTCCAGATCACTGGACATACCGAGAACAAACACAACACGACAAATGTATATGCTTTGGAAGACGTGCAAAGGAAAGAGTTAATAAAACTCCAGATAGCAAAAGTTTAGTACTTTCTCCATGAGGCATATGGAACAGTATCAAGTTTTAAAATGCCTGCAGTTTACCATTGCATAAGTCAACATTATGAATGCCCAGACTATGTTCTTGCCATCATCAAATCAAAATGTTCGACAGATTGCATGCGCTAAATTCTGGTGCATACTTAAAGACATGCTGGCATTCTGCTAAAGCAGTAGAATAAAAGTTACCTGTTGAAGAAATGGAAGGGTGACATGAGGCCAAATGGAGATCCTACTACAAGCAAAGGGTCCCCTCGTTGTTGCAGCACTGAAACATTGATGCGTCTTGCATCCTGTTCACCAACGACCAAAGAGTACTAAGTACCAAAAAACTACAGCTTGTAACTTTCAAATTGCTAAATTTTTAGGAAAGAAAAATTATGTCGACCTGGGCCTTACATTTGAGTTGGAGGTTGAAATTCCTAGAATAGCAATTCTTGTGGCAGACTTGGCCAACATCAATGGGTCTACTGACTCAACAGATGCATTATTCCTGTTAGACTCGAGGGAAGATCTGGTGTCATTTTCGAACTTAGAAATTCTAACAGTAAGTTTTAATGCAAGACAAAAGAGGGACAATAGTTTAATACTTTGATTCGATGAACAAAGAGACCTGTTTCTGATTAGCATCAGCCAATGACCAGCCTACATCCCATGTCGGTCTTCTGATGAACGAATCATCATGTCTCAGTAAGGATAAAGCAGAATCAGCAGCTGTCGGGACATCAACCTAACGAAGAAATCAGGCTGCGGGTCGATCATGTATGCGTAAAGTATCAAGGATGAAGACTAACCAAAGCCTACAAATGTTATCTTACTATAAGACAGAAGCATTTACTTCTGTTAAGTGCAGTGTACAGATGCAGATCAGTAATAACTAAAGAAAAATATGGTTCACCTAGCTAAGGCCCAAAAAGAAGGGTACTTGTAATGCGGATGTTTAAACGAATTCCCTCTTTCTTACTGATCTTAGTTTATTCCCAATGAAAAGCCCCAAGCAAGTCTTAAATTCTTAATATAGGTCATTGGTATGATGACACAGGAGATGACAATGGCAAACCAAGCAACCCTTCTTACCAAAAATGAATTGATAGCAGCTAGTGCAGGTTTAAACAGTTTTAGAACACTGGCAAAAAAACAATTTGGAATCACAAGTTTAATCAAAACCAATAAGGGCTGCTCCAATGCACAGTTGCACAACTCCTTAAACTTGAAAGTAAATGCACATGGTGTGTAAAACTTAAACTTTTAAGTCCAACTGGGCATCATCACTGTTTCCAAACATAGAACATCCCCACAATCTAAATGGACTCAGAAAACAACCACCTTTATCTTGTAACATATCAATGGCTGCTATTTTTTTCATGCATCTGTTAGTAACAATATAACTCACTCCCTGGTTGCTACCTTTTCATGCATCTAGTAGTAATACTATATAATCTGTCTGAAAAAAGATTACAGTACTGACCATGGCAAGCAATCGAGCTGGAAGCCACTGTGGAGGTCCATACTTCCCATCTTGAGCATTTCCCAACTCATTCTGCACACATCAGAGCAGGTTCAGGAATTCAGGAAAAATTTCCTGTACTAGTATTTCAAGTTCCTAACGACAGTACAAGTACCCACATTGTGGGTCATGCATTAGCTTATTAGCTACATATAGTTGGGAATTGGGATGTAATTGACACACTTCCAGCAATTATCAATGTGAGTTCGCTTAACTTTCTTCGCAAAGGGGCACTTCACTGATTATTTGTGATTGAATGCCAAGCACGAATTCCACAACGATGCTTATCCTTACCTCAACAAGCACATCAAGACGCACCTCCGGAACCAACCTCGGCTGAAGCTCCTGCAGGTATCCAATTCAAAACAAGCAAGCAAACAAAAGCTTAGCACTAGAAAGAGTGATTACAAGGTGCCGTGACACTGTAACCTACCTACCTCGCCGGAGTTATTGCGCTGCTCCGCGACCAGGAACGGCTCGACGAGGGAAGCAGCAGTGAGCGCGACGTCTCCTGCCGCGTGCCCGTGGACCGCGCAGATATGGTCGAGAAGTGGCGGCGGCTCAGCCAGGGCGCCCCGCGGCAAGAGCAGAGCCGACGCCGAGAGCGTGGTGGACCCTGAACTGCAGCCCAAGTCAGCACGCAGCTTTAGGAAAGCTCGATTTTGCCGAGTAAAACATCGATTTGGGGACGGAGGCGTACTGGTGGAGGTGGAAGGCGTGGCAGCGCATCTTCACGGCCTTGGGGTCCTGGAAGCGGAGCCGCCGGAGAAGGGGAGGAACACGGCGGTTAGCGAGATAATTCGGAGGAGTTGAGATGGTGATGGTGCGAAGTCGGGGACTAACCGGACCGACGATTCGAGCCATGGCGGAGAAGGGGCGCGCTGCCGCGGCGATCTCCTGGGTCTCCATGGCGCGCAGTGAGTGGGGAGGGCCGGAGGGGCGAGAGACCCCGACGAGAGCTGTATAGCAGAGTTCGGTTTGGTTGCTTCTCCTCTCTGATGGAATATAGAAAGGAGTTTTTTTATTGAAGTTTTTCTTTTGCCCTTGTAGACTTTCTCAGTAGAGTTTTTTTAAAAAAACATATATTAACCTCAAAAGCTTGACAAACTCTTAAAATCAAACAGATAACCACTACGACATTAAAGTGATTTTAAGATAGTTTTACTTAAAGTTAGATATTATATACTCCCTCTATCTAAAAAAGAATACAATTCTCACATTTTAAAGAGTCAAGTGCTTCAACGTTTGATCAAGATTAACAAAAAAAGTATTGACATTTATGATACAAAATAGTTATCATTAAGTAATATAGTTGGATATATAAATGTTAATATTATTTTCAATATAAATTTGGTCAAACTTAAATTTGTTTGACTAGCACAATTCTCACGGTTGCTTTTTTTTGAGACGGAGGTGGTAGTAAACTTTTACAATCAAACAAATTAATCACTCAACTGTTCAAAGTGGTTTTTAGTGTGATTTTGATGACGTGGCTGTCACGTCTCAAAACCCTATAAGCTCTTTTTATTCTGGTACTGAGCCAAGTCACCTGTTTTTTTTTTTCCTTTATTTTTTTTGCTACAACAAGCATACCAGACCCACCTTTAAGTCACTCTTTCTCTCCAAACATATTCCTCTATTTATATATTTATCTTTTTACTTCAAATTATAAGTCGTTTGTATACTATTTTTAGTACATTGAATGCAGAAAGTTTCTCCAATCTCTGTTGCATTGACCCTATATTGCTGCCATGAGGGGACTAGGCAGAGGTTGATGAGGGGAGGATACAGTGGTGAAGGAGAGGGCACTTGTTGCTTCGTGGAGTGGGGCAAACATCACATGAGAGTGCTCACCATGGTCAGGACAGGTGCTAGTTAGAGGGAAGGAATGACAGCAATGGTGGGGTGAATTAGCCAAAACTATCTCGACAACCATAGCCACAGGGCATTCGGTTTTGAGAGTTGTTAAGGAGTGGTATGATGCCCGCCTTTCATAAAACCGTCTATGGAAATTACTTTGAACTATTGCAGAGGCTAATTTGTATGATTTTGCAAGCTAAGGGTATATGATGTCAAGTTTTCAAACTCAACGAGATTTCAGACACTGAAAAAAGTTCATAGGGCAAGGCAAACATGACAAATACAGACGTCACACAACGAGCATGCATGCTCGAACTTCAAACACAAGTGCACATGAACACTAACATCTTAATTATTATATAAGTGACCTTTTCAATCAAATAAAGTCACCGTACCACAAACTCTTTATTTTTTGGCAATGAGTATGTTTTTTTTTTGAGGGGAGCAATGAGTATGTTATAGTAAGATCTCTGACCGTGGGAGATTTCGCGGCCTCTCAGCGCATCCGAGGGCAAAACGGCTTCTTCGCTGGCCACGTGTTCTCCATGCTGTGCTGGTAGCCAATCGCGCCGTCCACAGGTGTGCTTTGAGAGCTGGCCGATGATGGCGTGCGTCCGACGCTGAAGGAAGTAAGGAACCGAAGCAGTCGGCGTTATTTCTTCTCAGAAAAATCGACCACGGCGTATTCCTCGCCTCCTCCGTTTGCCATCTGTGCTGTGGCCACTGGCCACTGCTCCAGCTTAAAATGGCAGCCGCCCTCATTTGCTGCCTGACTCACCGTCTTCTGGTTCTTCACCTTCTTCGGGGGTGTTTGGATGGTGTGGAAAAAGTTCTGCCTGTGTCACATCGAAATGTCGGAGGGATGTCGGAAGGGGATTTTGAATACTAATAAAAAAACAAATTACAGAACTCATCAGGAAATCATGAGACAAATTTTTTAAGTATAATTAATCCGTCATTAGCAAATGTTTACTGTAGCAGCACATTGTCAAATCATGGATTAATTAGGCTTAAAAGATTCGTCTCGCAAAGTTATCACAATCTGTGTAATTAGTTATTTTTTTCGACTACATTTAATACTCCATATATGTGTAACTAAATTCGATGGGACAGGGCAAAAGTTTTCCCCTGCCCATCCAAACACCCCCGGCTCTTTGCCTTCCGTGCTGCCACTACTCTTCCGCGGACAGCGTCATGTTAATGCGGTTTATGGCGTCGAGGTGAAGAATACGAAAGAAACCACAAGACCGTCCGTGCCGCAAGTACATCTCAGCCGTGTACAACCTCACGTCAGGCTGCTGCCCGCTCCCTATCTCTACTCTGCCGTGTACTCCCTCCGTCCCACGGACACTATCGTTTTAGCTTTTTGGACTTTATGTTTAACCATCCGTCTTATTTAAAATATTTATGCAAATAATAAAATAAATCGATCAATATTCAAGTATCTTTATTGATAAAAGAAGTCATAATAAAATAAATTATATTTATACAAAAAATTTGAATAAGACGAATGATCGAACAAGATGGCACGGAGTCCAAGGTGACAAACTCAATGGGACGGAGGGAGTACAGAATAACTCTTTCTTTTGCTGTTTGATTTTGTCTTTATTTATCATCCATGTTTTTAGTATTACTATACTAGTACGTTCTACGTTGTTGTCCTGTCTGTTAGGAAGAGACCACCTATTTTCATGAACAATTGATTTCTATTTTACCTTTTTCATTTGATACTCTGCCGATGTATCTTTTGTCTTCCGAAGGAGAAAACGCTAATGTTGCAAGTCATGGAATATTGTGTGCTACCCCTACCTCTATACATGTCGATTACTCCTGTTCTCCATACCCGATGATGTTTTGGCCTAACTTTAAACATTCCAGGTTAACTTAGCCAAGCATAGTCGTCCAGAGTCCTGGCTGCTTGAATCATACACCAGCCCATAGCATGGCGCGCGCAGTGAAGCGCGCGTTTCTTCCTAGTCTACAACTAAAACAAGGATATTTGGATTTGGGAAAGTTCCACTACAAGAAACTCCATAGAGGTATATTGGTTGGTGTAATTGTTTTAGTCAGTCTCAAATTGCATTGCCACGTGATATTCTGAGATAACAACCATAGTAACAGATTGACTTTTAATTGTCTCATAGTAACTTGATAATTCATTGATGTGTGTACATAGACAAAGAAACTTTATGAGTTGTATGACAAATTGGCAACAAGACTCGTCCAATTATGCAAGAGACGTCTTACGGCCTAAATTTCAGCTTTACGAGGTAGTAGATTTGCTTCATGAAGTTATGATATGTTTTCTTTCAGCTCCCTTTTACACTCCCCGCACCACGGAAAATCTACATAGCATTGTCATAAATAAAGTGTACAAATTTTATTGCCCAAGCATAAGGGATTTCAAACTTAATTTCGTTGCCTAAGTGAATCCCATTCAAGAAAAATTCAACCAATTTTTTTTTCATATAAATTTCACCTTTTGCTACTTTCCGATTTAGGACTTCGATATAGAAAATATATACTACTTGTGAAGCATAAATTGTTGTCAACAGATAATTTTCTTAGTATTTAGATATTTAAATTCAAAATATCAAAAAGGTCTATCAAAAAATTAAAATTGTAAAATAAGATTAGAGATTGGTTTGGGTTATGTTGTATCTGTCAATAACAAGTGGAACTCTCAATGTCAATCCTTATACTAATTTTTTTGATAAGTTGTTGTCTTTGTTTCGCAAATACCACATAGCTTTGGATCATTTGTGGCTAGAACACGTGCATATACTGTTCGTGTCACAGCTACCACATAGCTTTGGATCATTTATAGCTAGGACACGTGCATACTGTGCACAAACTTTAAGATCTGGACAATTATTCTAGGCAGCAAATCTAAATTCCAACCAATGTCTCTAAAATTGAATATCTATAATAGCGCTGCTTGGTCAGGCAATAGGTGCCAAAAAAAAAAAAAAGGTTAGGGTAACAATTTTGCAAAGCTCAGGGTTTGAAAAGGCAATAATCCAATTCAAATCTATAAAAACATTGACTCATTTGATCTTTTATAGATGTAAATAAAATGACAAAACTTGTACTGTTGTACACACTAACAAGCACGAACCGATCTACTAGTACCAAACTGCTATGATTAATTAAGTCACTCCTAATTACAGTACTAATTTAAATCACCACCAGGCGAGCACAGTGGCCGCAAGAGCGATGCCGCCGCCGTAGACTCTCCAGGCCCTAGGGCCACGTGGGTGGCTCCCATCGAAACCGGCCCGGCGGCAAAGCTGCGGCGACATACGTCGCCCCGGCGGGAACTTCAGAAAGCCCACCGCTACTCCCTCCCGTTGCACTAGTGGCTCCTCCGCCGATCCCTTCCTCTTCCTCTTCACCTTCACCGGCGCCTGCACCGCCGCCACCGCCTCCCCTCCCACCGCCTCC
The DNA here is from genome assembly GCA_015844335.1 of Chrysopogon serrulatus. Taxonomy (NCBI): domain Eukaryota; kingdom Viridiplantae; phylum Streptophyta; class Magnoliopsida; order Poales; family Poaceae; genus Chrysopogon; species Chrysopogon serrulatus. The sequence goes on from JADLZL010006595.1 coordinate 34,968, forward strand.
ACCGCCGCCACTACCCCCTCCGGCCGAGGCAGGCAAAGACGCTGGAAGCACGTGGACATGCATATCAGCAGCAAGCAGCAACGCCCGCTTGAGAACAGCCCCGTCCTCCCGCCCGCCATGGCCGTACGTCCTCGGTCTCGGACAAGGCTGGTAATCAAGATGGGATGTGGAATGTGGAGGTATATGAGTACTCCTACACTAGATCAGATGATATCGGATCTATATGCTTAAATATAGTTGGGAGAGGGACCTTTCTTTTCTCTCGAAATTGTCATGCATGTGCATGTGTTTAATTGTTTCGTTAAGAGATAAGAAAAGTCGAGACAAATGAAAGTGTCGAGGGTCAAAACCACGGCCCTCTAAGGACCGGGATAAAGCAATCTTCAAAAACAAAAACACCTTGCCGGATCGGGGTCCTCACGGCCCGCCCACGGCACGAAGCTTAAAGCATTTCGGGCCCACCCACGGCAACCCGGCTAAGGCCAGCGGGATAGAAACCACCGCCGGGGATCAACCCCCGGGCGACCTCCGATTCGCCCGACCCCTACCCACCGCGGGGGGGGGTCGGAGTCCCGACCCTGTCAAAGCAAAGCGAGAGGGGGACGCACGTGCGATTCCCCGCCAAGTCGGGCAACAGCGGTATTTGCGGTTCCGTAGCGGTCACGGGGATGCATAGTATACTTTTGGTAGGAGAGGACAGGGCCGCCAAGTAACCATGGAACATTTCGTTGTTCCCACGCCTTCTACCCGACAAGTGCGGTCTTTGAGCCTGTCTTGTCCGTGCACGTATGAGAGCCCCCGTGTATGCGTTCCGTAGGGGGCGCGGGTCTCAGACTACCCCATGACAACTCGTCCCGACCAGATACGGATAAAGGAGTGCCGCTCGTACCAACACCGTGGCCAAAGTACCGGACGGCGACCGAGCCGAGACACATCACCAAAGGCGAACCAGCGCGTCGGGGAATCAACCCCGCACGCTGGCGACTCCACGGCCGGCTCCCTATAGGCCAAAGCATTTGACCCGAGACACCCACGATCAATGAGAACCGCACAATCCCGTTCAGGTATAGCCTTTCCTACGAAAGGGCTATAAGGCCAAGAGGAAGGACAATGACGTGCGCTCACGGTGCGCGGCGCTTCCGGGGAATGTCCCAATCCTTGTAGGCCACGACTTCCACGATCACTACACGCGCATGCCCTCTCCCGTGAGCCTCACCTTGAACTATAAAAGGGAGGACTTGGGCCCCTGAGCACGTGTGTCCATCACCCGATTCACATTACACATACGAAAACGCACAACCCCGAACCTAGTTTTCCTACTCCGAGACACGGGAGTCTATCCCTCTCTCGACTCCTCTTGTACTCCCCCCATACAAGCTCCTCGAGTAACACGACCCGGCTCTCACCGGGCGTAGGGTAAATTGCCCGAACCAAGTATACATCATCGTGTCCACTCGGGAAAACCATCTCGAGGATAAGTGTGCACTCTTTCGATTACTCGTTGGTGTCCATTCTCGACACCGACAGTTGGCGCGCCAGGTAGGGGGGCAAGCGCACTTCTACGATACCATCAACCTCGAGATGGCCATGCACCGTCTCAACCTTGTTCCCGGCGCCCGAATCCGTTTCGGGGAGCTGGATTTTGTCGTTAGGGAGGACGGCGTGACTTGGTTGGCCCCCGAGCCGCAAGTTGCTCTCCCTGATGCCAACGGCGTCGACCCTGCACCGACGCAGGAGCCACGGGCTAACGGCACGAGCCGCAGGCCAACCCCCGACGCGATCGACGACCTCGCGGTTGCCATGGGCAGCATGAGTCTCCGGCCGACGACGCCGCCGGCTGACCACGGGCCCGAGCGACCGCGAGCGCCACCCCCGACCATGGCACCAGATGCACGTCGGGGGTCCCAGATGTCGTGGCAACATCATCAGGCTGCAGACGTACGGGAGCTCACGGAGATAGATCGACAGCTCTTGCCTTATCTAGGGCCCTACCCCAGCTTCGAGGAGATTTCTCTGCTCTTGTACTGGTACGAGGCCATCATGGAGTACCTCACGGGGGGAGATCCTATCCCTCGGACGGTCCTGATTCAACAGGCGTCCGAATCGGCTCCGTTTGGGTACCACAACGCCATAACCACTATGGCGCACCTCATCCTGAGGGGGATCACGCCAACCCCCGAGGACGTCGAGCTCGTGGCGGCAGCCGGGCCACTCGTCAAGCCCGTCTTCATGCCAGACTCCGACGAATATCCCGATTCGGGCGACGACGAGTTGGCGGCAAACGGGCCTACGCCGAGCCCATGTTTATGCCGGACTCCGACGGCTACACCGACTCGGGCGACAACGACAGCTCCGGCTTCGACCCGTTCTGGGCGTGTTTCATGGCGGAAACCCCTGAGGGCCGGGTCGACGATGTTGCCCCCGAGGAGGAAGGCATGCTCAACCCAGCTCTCGAGCGGACGCCGTCACCACAGCGATCGCACACTCCCACCGACCTCGCGTTCGATAGCTCGACGAGCCGCGGCAGCCGATGCGCAATGCTGACCTCGACGGCGGGCGACGCAAGGCCGACGCGACCGCGAAGCACTATCAGGAGACGACTCCCCACCTCACCGCCGAAGCCGGGCGGGCATCGGGCATGGCCCGTGGACGCCCGGGCGACGGATTCTCGGGGCGACAGCGGTCCTCCCACTCTTCACGCGAGCAGAACGTCGCGGCGGCGGCGGCTCTCGCTCCAACAGCTACCACCCCAGCGATACCTGCTGGTGGAGAACTCCAGCGGGAGATTCGGCAGTTGCTGGATCGCGCCGCCGCCGCTGTGCGGAAAGCTTCGCGATGCGGCGTCGAAGCATCCCCGCGACGCTGCACGCGGACGGTCGTCGAGACCGGGGAGCCATCCGTGCACCAACCAGCTCGGGTGCCCTCGGAGAGCCCGCGCCGGCAGTAGAACGCGCCGGACCCGTCCGGGATGCTCGAGTCATCCCGGCGCTCGAGCCCGAGAGTACGCCCCACAGGGGGGGCGCTTCGACCCCGAGGAAGACAGGGGTCGGAGACCGCCACCCCCAGGGCCACCGGCGTTCGGGCGACACATCCTCCGCTCGCCCTTCCCACGGCGCTTCCGTGTGCCGACCACCGTCACTAAGTACTGCGGGGAGACGAACCCCGGCACGTGGCTGGAAGACTACCGCCTTGCATGCGAGGCGGGGGGAGCTGACCACGAGTACTTCATCATACGGAACCTCCCTCTGTATCTGGCCGACTCTGCGCGGACTTGGCTAGAACACCTCCCCGAAGGGTGCATAAACAGTTGGGCGGACCTCGTCGACATCTTCGTTGGCAACTTCCAGGGCACATACTCGCGCCCTGGGAACCCCTGGGACTTGCGTAGCTGCCGGCAGAAGCCGGACGAGTCCCTTCGCGACTACATCAAGCGCTTCTCCAAGCAGTGCACCAGCCTCTCCCACATCACCGACGCCGACGTGATTGGGGCCTTCATCTTCGGCACATCCTGCAAGACCTTGGTGCACGAGCTAGGGCGCCGCCCTCCTCGTACCACCAAGGAACTCCTCGACGTGGCAACCAGCTTCGCGTCAGGGGAGGACGCGGTAGGCGCAATCTTTAACTCCCACGGCAAGGCCAAGCGGGAGGAGGAGGGCGACGACAACCCCTCCGACCGCAAGAGCCAGAAGAAAAAGAAGGGCCGAAAAGGACGACGGCAGAATGAATGAGCTCGTTGTCTTTGCCGACACCAAGGGAAGAAGAAGGCGAAGCGGCCGCCGACCGACTACTTCAAAAAGAAACTGGACCAGCCGTGCCCTCATCATGAGGGTGTGGTGAAACACACTCTCCGCGAGTGTCGCCTCATCCCCAAGTTCTTTGGGGGAGAAAAGGGCAAGCCGGAGGCAAAGAGGAAAGCTGGCTCACCTCCCCATAACGATGAACAGGGGGAGGACGAGTCGGGATTCCCCCACGTTACTGATTGTCTCATGATCTTCGGAGGACCGGACTACTACGCCACGAGGCGACAGCGCAAGCTCGAGCAGCGCATGGTCTGCCAAGTCGAAGCGATCGTGCCCGCGCCGTCCAAATGGGCGAAACATCCCATCACCTTCGACCCGGTCGACCACCCGAGTGCGCGTGCGAACCCGGGGCGGTACCCCCCGTCGTCGACCCCATCATCGGCACCAAAGCGCCTCACCAAGGTGCTTGATGGACGGGGAAGCGGCCTCAACATTATCTACCAGACCACCATCGACGCCATGAGGGTCAACCGTGCCAAGATCCGCCCTGGAGGAGCGCCATTCCATGGAGTTGTGCCGGACGGCACGGCCGTGCCGGTTGGGCAGATCGGCCTGCCCGTCACGTTCGGGACTCACACTAACTTTCGCACTGAGGTGTTGACATTTCAGGTGGTGAACTTCCCCGGCTCTTACCATGCAGTGTTGGGTCGGCCGTGCTACGCCAAGTTCATGGCCGTCCCAAACTACACCTACCTCAAGCTCAAGATGCCGGGCCCCCGAGGAGTCATCACCGTGCACTCGTCGGTGCGGCATGCGTACCTGTGCGACATCGAGCAGTGCGACGTTGCTGAGTCAGTGCTGAACTCCCACGAACTGTACATCATCAACACCCTCGCCGGCGACGACCAGGACATGCCGGATGTCCCGAAGGCCACCGCGTCCTTCACGCCCGACAGGGACACCAAGCTCGTGCCCCTCGACCCCAGCAGCTCCGACAGCATGACGGTGCGGATCGGCACCGGGCTCGACCCCAAATAGGAAGACGCGCTCGTCGACTTCCTCCGCGCGAATCGAAGCATTTTCGCGTCGAGGCCCTCGGATATGCCTGGCATTCCGAGGGATGTCGCCGAGCACGCCTTATGGATCAAGCCCGGCTCCAAGCCGGTGAAACAACACCTGCGCCGCTTCGATGAGGTAAAGCGTAGAATAATTGGTGAGGAGGTTAAAAAATTATTAGCGGCTGGGTTCATTAAAGAAGTGTATCATCCAGAATGGTTAACTAATCCTGTCATTGTTCAAAAGAAAGGCGGGAAATGGAGAATGTGTGTTGACTACACCGGTCTAAACAAAGCGTGCCCTAAGGATCCGTTTCCTTTACCGCGCATAGATCAGGTTGTTGACTCTACCTCTGGGTGCGAGACGCTATGCTTCCTTGATGCCTATTCTGGTTACCACCAGATCAAGGTGCGTGAATCCGATCAACACGCAACTTCGTTCATCACCCGTTAGGTTCGTCATCGCTACGTGACCATGCCATTCGGGCTTAAGAACGCGGGCGCAACCTTCCAGCGTTGTATGGTGAAAGTCTTCGGCAAGCTCATCGGAGAGACCGTCAAAGTTTACGTCGACGACATCGTTGTCAAGTCCAAATAGACCGGCAATCTCGTAGCCGATCTGGAGCTAGCCTTCGCTCGGCTCAACAAAAAGCACATCAAACTCAACCCTGAGAAATGCGTTTTCGGGGTGCCTAAAGGGATGTTGCTGGGGTTTATCGTTTCGCAACGAGGCATCGAAGCCAACCCCGACAAAATCAAGGCTATCACCGAAATGAAGCCTATTCGGGACCTCAAGGGGTTGCAGCATATCACGGGGTGCCTCGCCCGCTCGATCGGTTTATATCACGCCTAGGTGAGCGGGTCTGCCCGCGTGCCGACTCCTCAAGAAAGCTGACCAGTTCACGTGGACCGACGAGGCTCAAGAGGCGCTAGATAAGCTCAAGGAACCTGTTAACCGGTCCTCGATCCTTACTCCTCCCGCGAAGGAGGAACCTTTGCTTCTCTACATCGCTGCAACCACCCAAGTGGTAAGCACCGCGTTCGTCGTAGAGCGAAGCGAAGAGGGACGCACTCTAAAAGTGCAGCGCCCAGTCTATTTCATTAGCGAAGTCTTGTCCGACACCAAGACACGCTATCCGCAGATCCAAAAGTTGGCATACGCCCTCCTCATCACGAAGAGGAAGCTAAAGCACTACTTCGAGGCACACCCCGTCACCATGGTATCGACCTTTCCTCTGGGAGAGGTCATTCAGAACCCTGAAGCCACGGGTCGGATAGCCAAGTGGGCGCTCGAGCTAATGGGCTACGAGATTACCTACGCTGCTCGCACGGTCATCAAATCACAGGTTCTCGCCGACTTTGTCGCGGAATGGACCGAAGTCCAGCTACCCCCGGCTCCCATCCAGCACGAATGCTGGAAGCTATTCTTCGACGGCTCACTGATGAAAAGCGGTGCCGGAGCCGGACTAGTATTCATCTCTCCTCTTGGGGTCAGGATAAAGTATGCTCTACGACTTCACTTCAAAGCCTCCAACAACGTCGTTGAGTATGAGGCTCTGGTCAACGGCTTGCGCATAGCCAAAGAACTCGGCATAAAACGCCTCGAGGTCCGAGGCGACTCGCAGCTTGTCGTTGATCAGGTTATGAAGGAGCCGAGCTGTCACGACCCCAAGATGGCAGCCTACTGCCAGGAAGTGCGTAAACTCGAAGAGTGTTTCGCCCTCTGTGGCAGAACCTTCTAAATTACATGGCCCACAAGCACCGACATTGTCCTTAAGACCTTTGTCACCGTATTTGCGCGTACCATATAACCTAGAATGTTCCGTCGGGTGAACCCCCGATAAACCACGATCACTCAGGATCGATACTTACAGAGACATCACAAGTATTACAACGGTTTTCATACAAAATACGAGTAGCGGAAGACTTACAATAACTTAATTTACAAAACTTTTGTCAAACTTATACAAACCAGAGTAGCGTTATTACAAAAACAAAGCGGAAGTATCATTACTTAACTTTATTACAATCACACAACAAAAGCGCCCTGCCCACGGGCCACACAATCTATTCCTCGTCAGTCACTTCCTCGATCACCGTCATGCAACAAGGGCCGTAGCACACTTGTTCACACGGTTCACCTGCAACAAGGGGTTGAACAAACCCCGAGTACAAAAAAGTACTCCGCAAGACTTACCCGACCAAAAATTTGGGAGAAGACTCGGGAATCTTTGGCTAGTGGGAATCAAGGTAAGGCTTTAGCAAGATCAAACGACACCTTTGCAAAAAAGAGACTAAGCCAGTCTTTACTTTACTACATCAATCACTTGTCAACCATGTATCGGATTCAAAACTTTCCATCATCAACTTTCATTATTACTACGATGCGGGACTCGGATCACGGCTCCCATATCGTGGAGCACACGACGATTCGAATCGCTTAATATACCCAGGTGGGGCTTCTAGCCACACGATGTATGCGAGGACCGAACATCTTACATACATCAACTCACGCTTGCATTTCTCCGGCGAACGGGTCCTAGCCACGAGGTACAATACACCATCTCCCTACGCCGCGGTCCCCTTCCACGGTGGCCCCGTAGGATGGGTACACGCTACACTCGTCCCGGTTATCCGTTCTCGTCGAAGATAGTACAAGGGAGCTTACCGCCATTAGCATGCGACTAGTACTATCCAATAACCTCATGATCCCAGGGCCAAACAACGGACGGTCCTTAACCGACATAAGTGGACGACACTACACCAGGGCACTAGCCCCTCCTGATGCAAGTCACTCCACCGACGTCTCGATTTACTCATCATCATGTTCTTGTGGTGTACCCTTGACCCCGTCGGAACAAGGGTAGACGACAAGCAACATCAGGTTTTCATAAATTCCCTTCAGGGAGTATTGTTATCACCTTTTGAAAACAATTTATCAAAACCTACACTAGTAGCAAGGCTAAGCGCAACTAAGCATTTCGAAATCAAAACAGGTGTACAGGGTAATGTAACAAGGTACGGTAAATGCATCAAAGTAGGATAGCACACAACTCCTACACCTAATGCATTATATCATCACATGAAATCATAAAAACTTTCGAAATACAAGGACGGGTTTGAATGCATCCGGGGCTTGCCTCGGGGCTCGATGAAGTGAGGATCGGCTACCCAATCACCAAGATCAGATCCAACCTCCTCACGACGATCACCTTCTTCAAGAACAGGAGTTGGATCAACCCCTTTCTCAGAGCCGACAGCTACACGATAAGAATGCATGATTACGATGCAGTGATAAAGACATGCGATAATGATGCAACGATTATTAGTCGATCTTGAGTACAACTTTCCTTCACGGCAACCTTGCACTAAGAATGTATAACTAGTGTCGACGACGACGGACTAGCGATATACAATCAACATGAAATGCCGAAGGTCATTAGGGTTAATGACCTAGGGTCATCACTCAATCCCAAAATCAAGCAACCCTAATGGTGATTAGAGTGATTACTAATTTATTGACCATTTTTACAGTCGTTGAAAGCCACTAATTAACTTGCTAATTAGATGATGATGATCTTAATTATGAAGTTTGATCCTGTTTTGATTAAGTTTTGTATTATGCTTAATTAATACCTTGTTTAATGAATGTTTAATTAATTAATCCTTTAACTAATTAGGGTGTAATTAATCTCCAGGCCTAGAGCTAAGCCACGTCCTTCGACGGGACAACGAAGAGGCAGACGCTCTGGCCAAAATGGCCTCAAATCGAGATCACGTTCCTAGCGGGATATTCGCCAGAGATCTTGCCCAGCCCTCGGTCAAAGCTGGAGCCGACTCCACCCCCGACCCCGAGGCGGCTCGATCGACCCCGCAGGCAGACCCTACCTCTTCCGACCCCGGAGCGGTTCGCCCGACCACAGGGGACGACCCTCTTCTGAACCTACCGTCTTCGTAGTCACGGGGGAGGCGGAGGAGGGGTCGACCTCTTCGAACCCGAGCCCGAGGAGGATTGGAGGACGCCATATCTCGGCGCCTCGTTCGAGAAATCTTGCCCGCGGGAAAGGCGAAGCTCGGCGGCTAGCTCGCCGAGCCAAATCATTCGTCATCATCGATGGTGAGCTATATAAGAAAGGGCGCTCGGGTGTCCTTCATCGATGCATTCCCGTTGCTCACGGGCGTGCCCTGCTGGAGGATATCCACGCAGGCATTTGTGGACATCACGCCGCGCGCCCGAACGATCGTGGCCAAAGCTTATCGCCAAGGTTTCTACTTGGGCCCACGGCGGTGGCGGACGCAACAAAAATCGTCCGGTCCTGCAAAGGATGTCAGTATTACGCCAAGCGGACACATTTGCCGACGCAGGCCCTGCAGACGATCCCCCTCACATGGCCATTCGCGGTCTAGGGTCTGGATCTCGTAGGGCCCCTCCTCAAAGCGCCCGGGGGCTTCACACACGTTCTGGTTGCAATTGATAAGTTCACAAAGTGGATCGAGGCTCGACCCCTCGCCGCCATCAAGTCTGATCAGAGTGTGCTATTTTTCACCGACATCGTCTACCGCTTCGGCGTACCCAACTTGATCATCACGAACAATGGCACACAGTTCACTGGGAAAAAGTTCCTGGTGTTTTGTGACGAGTTTAACATCCGTGTCGATTGGGCGTCTGTGTTAACACTGGATTTTGGTAAAGACCAATGACAGGTGGGCCGATTCGGTAAAATCTATGAGAAAGCAGAAATCCAACGCGTTCGGCAAATGAGTGTGCGGTCGGCTAACTTTGAGCTATTCGGCAAGCGTATATGCGATTGACTCTGGGTGATTCGGCAAGCATTGGTGCGGTCGGCTATCTTTGAAGACGGTGGCTCCATTCGGGAAGTTTAAAGGTGGCAAGCGAGGAAGCCGAATAGAAGAAAAGCGTGATGATCAAGGACTCGAGGAAAATTATAGCAAGAGTCTCGCCATGCTTTTGAGTTACCTTTAATATATTGTGTAAGTCGTAATCTCTTAGGATTCATATTATGTCCAGGGTATAAATATAGACCCTCGACCATTGTAAAGAGGGGGATATACACAATCAAATCAATACAACCGGCCCCGTGCCACGTTTCAAGTCCCTTTTGTCGTGTCGTCGAGTTCTTCGAGAGGAGCCAATCGATCCGTCGACCTCCGTAAGTTCCGGCAACCTTGCTATCATGTCTAGTATCATGCGGTGGATTTAGATCTTGATGCAAGTAGTCTTGTTCGTCTCGATGGGATGGCCGTGCGGCAAGCGTCTACTTGATGATCAAGAAGTCTTTGCTTATGCTTTGTCTATCTCGACTAGATGGCCGTGCGGCAAAGCGCCCGCTTGATAGCTTAGCGAGGCAAGATAGTTATCGATTCTTGGTTAGATCGTGAGTCGTGCGGCAAGGCTAGGATCGCTCAAGGATTAGTTATCGGCTCTATTAGATTTGGCAAGATCTAGTAGATTCATTAAGTTATCACGTGTTGCATGACTTTAATATTTTATTTATTTGTAACACTCTTTTGCCCAATCTAGATTTGATCGGTTTCGGCTTCTTATTTTATAGATCTATTTGCTCTATAATGTTTTTTACTCTTATATTATCATGATAAATAGATCGTATGCTTACGTAGCCGAATTGGATCAATCTAGATTATTACATCTTCGCGGGTTCTTGCATGTTAGAAACGCTTAGACTTTGATAGGATCGGGTATCGTGCGGCGGATGCAGGTCTTTGATTAGTTGAGTCGTGATAATTTGTGCGTTCCTTCTTCATGGACCCCGAGTCGGTTTGTATTGCCGAGCTTGGTTATGCTTCAATTCGTAGTTAACTTTCACTTGTTCAAACATGTCTTCTCATACATGCACATTCGGCAATCAATGCATTACGTGTTTCACCTTCATATTAGCCGAATGAATCGTATGCATGATTGGCAGACAGCTTCTATAGCTGTATGTCGTCGTAAGTGGCTTCAGGGCCGTATATACGAACTGCGGGTCTCATCCGACACGTTTCGATTTTGTATTTAACAGTTTCTTTGTCCCTTGTCGGGCCAGGTCAAACCGACCGGCACGCTCCGGATCTCCAAACCGTGCGGTGTCCGATTTGAAGTCACGCTTTTCGGCTTCTTTGTGTGATTGGCGCAGGGTGCAGATTTTGTGCCAACAGTCTGTTGCGCATCCTCGCACTAACGGACAGGTGGAGTGAGCCAACGGCATGATACTCCAGGGCTTGAAGTCTCGGATCTTCAATCGTCTCAATCAGTATGGCCGGCGATGGCTCACTGAGCTCCCAGCAGTGCTGTGGAGTCTGAGAACGACCCCGAGCAGAGCGACCGGGCATACCCCTTTCTACATGGTCTACGGGGCAGAGGCTGTCCTGCCTACCGACCTAGAATACGGGGCCCTGCGGGTCAGGGCTTACACGGAGCCAGTGAACCAGACCTACCTGGAAGATGCCATGGACCAGCTCGATGAGGCCCGCGACGTCGCGCTGCGTCATTCTGCTAAGTACCTGCAGTCCCTACGCCGGCACCACGCTCGGTGAGTGCGGGGTCGAGCGTTTAACGTCGGAGACCTTGTCTTACGTGTGCGGCAGGACACCAAAGGGCGTCACAAGCTGACGCCACCATGGGAGGGACCCTTCACCATTGCCGAGGTCCTCCGACCAGGGGCGTACAAGCTAAAGGATGATAAGGGGCAGATCGTCAAAAACGCCTGGAACATCGAGCACTAAGCATGTTTAATATGAGAAATCTTTTCCGTAAAGTAATGTCTCGACCCTTGGGGTCGGCGCTCGTCCTTCTCTTGTTAAACCACTGAAAAGGCAAACCGTCCGGCTTCGGATAACGCCCCGGCCCTCTCACTTAAAGGATTGTGTATAGGAAAGGAAGTGGCCCTAGCACCCAAAAAACGTCTTGGCTGCCTTGTCTAACGCCCCGGTGGCTAATGACACAGTCGGGGTGAGGGTCGGCTAGCCATGTCCGACCTCAACACGGCTTCTAAGTAAAGAGCGTCATTTGCGTAGGAAGTAGCCGGTTTACTACATCCCTAGGTTAGGAAAAAAGATCCCGAGGGTCAGGAATCGCTGATCTTGGGCACCTAAGCGAAATAATTTTCCACCAGGCGTGGCATGCCACCCGGCGGGTGTCCAAGTACGAAAGCAATCCGTCCTACCTAGAAATATATTTTCACCTAAAAAGGGAGTAATTCGAAAATAAAAATAAAGACAAGTTAACTACGGTTATTACACATAACTGACAATAAAGTCTTCGGGCATCAAAAAGCCCACAAACCAAAAGTAAGCAAATGTTTTTACTCCCGCCGAGGGAGCACTGGGTTCGCCCAGGCGGTCGGCAAGAGCCAAGCCTTGTTTGCCACCAAAGACGCGGAGAGCTTCGACGCGGGCCGGAAATCTCCCCGAAATATCCCTCGCTGACGCCGCCAAAGTTGAAGCTCTCATCGTAGTGAGAGCGGGTAATGGCGAACGCCTCCCGGATCCCGATTCGAAGAGCATCGCGCTCCAAGTGACCGACCCGGGCAGGGGCAAAGAGGGGATAACCGCGCGGTGAGGGAGCCGTCGGGGTGGGGTCGACACCGAGGCCGTCGAGGACGCGCTCGGCGGGCAGTACTCGAGACCCGGCGTTTCTGCTGCAGGTATGTGGAAGTGGGCCGAAGCGTAGCCACCTCCTTGGACATCACTGGGCCGCCTTCTCGGCGTCCGTCTTCCCGCCCGCTCGCGCTCCGGCTCGCTCTTGAGAGCGGCGACCTCGGCCCAAAGCTTGTTCCGCTTTATCGCGAATGCGGGTCTCGGGACGCTGGTTAAATGTCTGTTGGCATTTCTAACGTCACTACTAAAAAGCGTAGATAAACCCTACTCCTAGCAATGACCCCAGAAATGGTTGGTATATAATTACTTGTCATTAGCAACTAGTCACTCTTGAATTACTAACATTCCTAAACATGAAGTAGGTTGTCATCCCCAATTATATTGCTAGGAAATTAACATAGATTTATATTGTACTATTGTGACTAGGGCAGATAAAATATATGAATAAGATATAAATATAAACTAATGGGTTACGCAAGCGGACGAGATAATTATACCGTTGTAGCATTTTACCTAGGGAAGTCTCCGGGGTTGTCGATTTATAATTATACCTCTGGGGAAAGCTATGTAATAAACTATTATTGCCATATTGATGTGAAACTATGTGGACATGATAAGCAATACTACCTAAGTCGTATACTCTACTTATAACAGGCGAGAGGTCACAAGATAAATAAGATAAATGCGGGTGATAGCATAATCATCAAATATCATAATTAAAGATAATCATCGAGCATCTTACTAGTCATAATCACAGCTAGCCATTGGATAAACTACGGAGATAGGTCTATAACTACGTCAATTGAATAACTCTAATTAGTGTAACTACATCTAGTAATCATTGCTAAATCAACCCTAAATCATCATTGCATGTAAAGAGGCATCAACTAATAAGGGTATTAAGACCTAAGTCACCTCCTTCGCGACCGTGCCCATGCTAGTCCTACATACGGGGGTGGACTACGGAGGAACTAACGTAGGCTGTCACCTACGCTTGAGACTACCACACGTCCCGGCATATCGGGGTGCACTCGCAGATAAACAAGACATCTAGACACCACGTCTACATATCGCCTATCATCTACCCATTGTACATATGGATAAACGCTATACGAGCAATTACATGAATTCAATAAGATCGAAGTAACTAAACTAGACATATAATCAAAGTAAACAATGACTATTGCAATTAAGAACATATGAATATATTTAGAGTAAAGTCTCCCTAATCTGAATAATGAATACAATAAAGTAATTAAGAACTAGATCTATTACCGAACTCTCGCGCTCCGGCCCGGGACGCCGAGGGGCTCCAGATCCGATGAAGAACTAGATCTCCTCTACTTCTAATCTAGCTAGCTAATCCTATGAACTAGAAGGCTCTTGATGAACTTGAAGGCTCTTGATGCTTGATGGCTCGAGACATTGATGAATAATGAATTGGCTCTCTCCAGGGGGGTCTACCCTCATATTTATAGTCCGGTGGGATGCGCGTGCGCCGTAGGATCAAACCGACGTAACGTAGGGCCGAGATGCATCCTTGGAGGCGGTGGAGGAACATTCCGGAAGGGGAGCAAACCCTAGCCGGGGCGCCGCCCCGCCATGGTGGGGCCGGCCGGCCCCACCTGGCGGCCTCCCGGCCCCCTCGCTCCTTCCGGTGTCTTCTCGAGTCTTCGGAGTCTTCCCGTGATGTCCTTCGTGGCGGATAAGTTTCGCGGTTATTTTGCGTTAGAATCCCTCTTTTTAAGCTTCTCTGGAAATCACCCTGGAAATTATAGAATATGCAAAACTCGTGGAATTTGTCAGATAAAGCCCTAGACTAGTGTGTTATCTTGTTGTCCATCGGGTAAAAAGCCCTAGTAAAAGTTGACGCTAACATGTGTCAACAATACCCCCCAAGCTTTACCTTTTGCCGGTCCTTGGCAAACACACCAAGTCTAGTTGATCTTTGTATTTGGATCAGGAGTTGCTACAATATCATTATACTTTCCAAGTACACATGCTTTCAAACAAAATTTCCTACGGATCAAACATTATATGCTCTAATCTTTAAACTTACTCATTTCACACTGTAATGTGGGGTTTCACGACTTTTGCATAAGTCTTGAGCCGTCGAAAGATAGAACAACTAAGCTAAGTGCTATGTCTCAAATTCTTTGCAATACTAACATTCGAAGTTTTTGATAGGTTTTGAGAATAAAACTCGAGCTTAATTGTATAACACCCTCAAGTCTCTCAATGTATGTGGTATTTGTGGTTCTCTCTTGAGGCGTTAATGTTGTTATGCCCCCTATAGCTAAAGGTATATATAGTGGAGCTTATAGGATTGACATTAACAAGGATAGGCATACTTGCAAAACACGTATTGTAAAGTCAACTAGTGGATCCACAGAGAATCGAGGCATACAATCAAACCAAGATGTGCATGTGTATGGAATATGGTGGATGGGTGCATATGTGTTATTTTTTGGCTATCTACTATTTCTACTTTTGCTCTTTTGGGAATGACTTTCTTTTAAAATTTTTCTCAGGAAAGACATGGGCTATCTTTATTATTTCTTCTTATTCATGGAGACGGGCATCTAGTACCCATTGTTTTTTTATTGCTGGGACACTTGTCCATCTTTTACTCCCTTTTTCTTTCTTCTTCTTTTTTTTTTTTCTTCATTTTGCATAGCCACATGTATCCTTTGAATACAATAAATGAATCGAGAGATATAATCGGGACTTAGAGCATTAAAGACAGGGGTTATTCCTATAGGGTGTGTGTGTATTTTTTGCGTCCTCTCCCGGTGTAGGAGGTGAATATTTTATAATAAATATGTATGGAAGTATGGTGAATGATTGCGATTACTCCTTAAAGTAGGAATAATGCATATGTGGATTTGGAGTGTGCAAATGATTCTTGGTTTTTAAAAGCATGACAAGACTCTCATAAGGTATGCAACACATGTTGACTGAACTCAATGCAAAGCAAGCAGCTTAAATGTGAAAAGGTTTTCCTATCCTCTAAGATATTAATTTGGCTTTGGTAGAAATTCACATTTGTCATACGAGAGCTCATCATGTATTTTCTTAAATTTTTAAAAGCAAAATCTCCAAAACTTAGTAATGCTAGGAAGAAGATAAATAGCAGACTCAACCTTTATGAATCATATCAATCAACTACCTAGACTTAGCGCAAGCTTATACCTCCACAATTAATGGTTCAGAATAAATTCTCCAATTAAAACAACAATGCTTAGAACCAAGGAGATTTTAAGTTTGGCAAGTAGGTACTTTAGTAAGCATTATAACAGAGCAACTATTCATCACATCCAAAACAATTTTAGTGTTCATCAATTTTAATAGCTCTAGCCTGGACTAATTATACTCTAATTAAATATAGAACTAAATATTTATTTGGTTTTATTAGTTATATATCTTTTTATAGTTTTAAATTAAACTCTAACAAAAGACTCTATGACCTTGTGGACCTTCATGTGCCCACATATTTTTGGTATTTTATGATTATATAAAGTAGACTCAAAAATCGCTTAGGTGTAGTCACCTGATAACTAGGGGATGCTCCTCCCCCAAGCTTGATGATTGCAATATCTGGTGTAGATTCCTTTTAGAGCGGACCAGCTAATAGCAAACCCGGTGGTCACCACTGATAGTCCCTTCTTGCCATAATGTCGTTCCTGCATAAATACTCCACAAGAAACCAAAACTCGAGGCTCGAATTGAATAATGGGTTAGCGGTCAGCCAAAGAGTAATTGATTACCTTTATGAGTTATTTTTATGTTGTCTAATTTAAGCAGGATTCTATTTTTTTAATCTCTATTTTTATGCCACCACAGTGGGTATTCCTTCGAAAAATGCCATAGGGTATCCACATGGGGCTTTATGATGCCATGAATAATGCAATAAATATTTTTATTATTTTTAATATATGAACAGATAATGCTACTAAATAAATTGAGTTTACTAATGTATTTAATGCGATAGCTACCATTCGACCTTATGGCTAGGGTGCGAAATTTAAAGTCTACCGACAGGACTTAGGCAGAGTGAGCACTTACTCGGTGAGTTCATCGTGCGAGGTAACCTCGATCAACTCCCCATCTTGCGGTGATACGTCGTGTGCCTCCTTCCATCTTGCTTCATCTCTCTTTTGCTTCTTTCTCTTCTAACTCTTGCTCTTCATCTTTGTTTGCTTTCTCCCACGCTTCTAATCGTGCTAAGATCTCCTCCTTTTTTCTTCCTTGGCGATCCGGTCCATCCTTTCACTTCTTACGCCCGGCTACTCAAGCGAGGTGCTTGTTTGTTCTCTTCTTGCTCGGGAAGCGATCTTCATATTTCACGATCTTGCCGGGAAAGTCTTCCCATCCACAGTGAGGTGAGTAGCCCGACGGTGTACTTGGCGTCTTTCTCTGTTGCGTTGCTTCTGGCTGCGCTCATGGTTATTTAATGTTCTGAATTGACGGCGTACCTTTCCGGTAGGTAGGTTGAAGTGGATTTGTCCGGACCCAATGTAGATGTTGGCGTTAGCAGTGTAGAGGAACGGTCTTCCCAAGAGGATCGGGGAATCATCGTCTCCCTGCATGTCAAGGACTAGAAAATCTGCAGGTATATATTGTCCTTGAATTCTTACCATGACATCCTTGACTATTCCTTCAGGGAACCTTAGTGATTGGTCCGCCATCTGCAACTGAATACATGTTGGGTATAAAGGTAAATTAAATAATTCATCATATACCTGCTTTAACATTATGTTGCAGCCTGATCTAGTGTCGCAGACGGTGTGAGGAAAGGTGGTGTCTTTGATAGTGCATTCAATGATTGGGACACCTGGATCACCTCTCTTGATTGGAAATGGCTTGGGTAGTCTGTGATCGTTTTATGTGTTGAGAGCAAGTTGATTAGTTGAGTTGTCTCCTCAGGTGCATGCTTGGTCCTCCTCCATCTTCTGTTATTTCTATTATTCTTCTTCTTTGGCATTGGTTGCTGTTCTTGCTCTTCTTGTTGCTGAAATTGCTTCGGGGCTGCAGGAGCTTTCAGGATGCGGTTCTTGAATGTGAATCTCTCCTTCTTGTCTTTGATGGACAGGACGATCTTGGCAAACTCTGCATAGATGATGGCTTTTGTTGTGCATAGGAATGGTCGGCCCAAAATGATGGGTGCCTTCTCATCTACTCATGTCTCCATGACCACGAAGTCAACTGGGACATATGATTGCCCCACTCTAATAACAACTTCTTCTAGTACTCCCTCGGGGTAGCAAATGGACGATACGCATTTTGCAAGTGCATGTTTGTGTACAACAGGGGATCATTTAGTATTTTCTCATAAATTACCTTAGGCATGACGTTGACACTTGCGCCGAAGTCGCAGATAGCCTCTGGAAAACTGTGGCATCCTATGGAGATAGGAATAACAGGTCTTCCGGGGTCTCCCATCTTCTCGGTAGAGAGTGGTCAATCCATCGTACATCTGCAGGCTCAATATGATATTGGGTTGCATTGTGAATATCAACAAGGTTAGCGCGGTTTCTAAATCTTCTGGTTGGCCTAGAATCTTGCCTTTCTCTAGTGGAGGAACAAAGAAGCAGCAGCTAAGCCGAGCTAATTGTGATTCTAACATTTTATTAAAACTATCTTTGATTCTTTATGGCGAAGCAAAAGTATCCATTCTAGCATGTATGTTTTCCAAAGTTTTATCATTTGATGTTAGCTTCCTAGTCATTTGATCTAGTAGTTTGGATTGACTAGTAACTAATTCTCTCAAAGGCGGAAGGTTATAATTATCAAAGTTGTTACCTTGGTTGTTACCTTGGTAATTACCCGGTCGAGGTTGTTGATTCCACCCTTGATTTTTCTTGAGGACGATAGTAGGTGTTATTGTTGATGAAGTTCACATCCTCTTGCGGTGTAGGGCAACCGACGGCGGTGAGTGCCCATAGTCTCCACATTCTTCACATGTCATATGGGAATCATTGGCGTGCATGACTTCCTTCTTCTCGATATCGAGCTTTTTTTCATGATGAGGTCTAGCTTAGCAAAGTGACCATGTCGGCTTCCTTGAGATGATGGATTCCTCCTCCCTTCTTGCGAGGTTGAGTACGTTCTTCATTGCATGTTGAGTTTGAGGCCATATTCTCGAGAAGTGCTTTAGCATCAGTGAGCTTTAGTGACGGGGAAAGCTCCCCCATTTGCCGCAGCATCAATAGACTCACGGGTGCTAGAGATAAGCCCGTGATAGAAAGTCTCTGCATTAATAGCCACTCCTCTATCCCATGATGAGGGCAGTCTTCAATATAGTTCTGGAATCTTTCCCATGCTTCAGTGAATGATTCATCATGTTGTTGTTGGAAACTTGAAATCTTCCCCCTTGAGCATTGGTCTTGGCGTAGGGAAGAATTTTGCCGGGAAAGCGATCGAGCATAGGTCCCATGTAGTGTGCTTATCTTTGTTGATGTAGAACCTTTGCTTGGCTTTCCCCAATAATGAGAACGGGAAAAAAGACGGAGTAAGATAGCATTTTTGATACTCCTCCTCGATAGTGAAGGTCTTTGCAGATTTCTAGAAAGTGTTGTAAGTGTGCACTTGCATCTTCATGTCCTTTTCCACGCAATTGGTGGCTTGAACCATGGTGATGAGAGCAGGCTTGAGCTCGAATCCATTCTCCCTAGTGTTGATTCTTTGGTCCGGTCCGGATGTTTGTTTGTTGTTGGGGCGGAGAACTCTCGCGGTGACTTCTCGGCCATGTCTTCAAACACGGGGAGCTAGGTTTTCACCTAAATACTCTTACGCTTGTTCTTCTTTGCTTCTTGAATTCTTCTTCCAGTGTTGGAGCTGGCTCCTCCGAAGAGTTAGCTTGAGCAGCAAAGGGTGTTCTTGATGGTGACTCGAATTTCTCCCTTATTTTACGCAAGCCTTTTCCTTCTAAGGAGTTTCTCGGGATCGTCGGTAAAGTTCTTTGGAAGAGAAAAACCATTCATTCATCACCCCGCATAAGATAAGAAAATGATAACAACGAAGGGTGTACCCGATAGAGTTAGAGATCGATTGGTAATGTGACTTTATCCATGTGTATATAGGTCATCAATATGTTCTAAGTTTATTGTGCCTTCCCCAGCAACGGCGCCAAAAATGCTTGTTGGCATTTCTAACGTCACTACTAAAAAGCAGAGATAAACCCTACTCCTAGCAATGACCCCAGAAATGGTTGGTATATAATTACTTGTCATTAGCAACTAGTCACTCTTGAATTACTAACATTCCTAAACATGAAGTAGGTTGTCATCCCCAATTATATTGCTAGGAAATTAACATAGATTTATATTGTACTATTGTGACTAGGCAGATAAAATATATGAATAAGATATAAATATAAACTAATGGGTTCTGCAAGCGGACAGATAATTATACCGTTGTAGCATTTTACCTAGGGAAGTCTCCAGGTTGTCGATTTATAATTATACCTCTGGGAAAGCTATGTAATAAACTATTATTGCCATATTGATGTGAAACTATGTGGACATGATAAGCAATACTACCTAAGTCGTATACTCTACTTATAACAGGCAGAGGTCACAAGATAAATAAGATAAATGCGGGTGATAGCATAATCATCAAATATCATAATTAAAGATAATCATCAGAGCATCTTACTAGTCATAATCACAGCTAGCCATTGGATAAACTACGGAGATAGGTCTATAACTACGTCAATTGAATAACTCTAATTAGTGCAACTACATCTAGTAATCATTGCTAAATCAACCCTAAATCATCATTGCATGTAAAGAGGCATCAACTAATAAGGGTATTAAGACCTAAGTCACCTCCTTCGCGACCGTGCCCATGCTAGTCCTACATACGGGGGGTGGACTACGGAGGAACTAACGTAGGCTGTCACCTACGCAGACTACCACACGTCCCTAAGCATATCGGGGTGCACTCGCAGATAAACAAGACATCTAGACACCACGTCTACATATCGCCTATCATCTACCCATTGTACATATAGATAAACGCTATATACGAGCAATTACATGAATTCAATAAGATCGAAGTAACTAAACTAGACATATAATCAAAGTAAACAATGACTATTGCAATTAAGAACATATGAATATATTTAGAGTAAAGTCTCCCTAATCTGAATAATGAATACAATAAAGTAATTAAGAACTAGATCTATTACCGAACTCTCGCTCGCCCCGGGACGCCGGGGCTCTAGATCCGATGAAGAACTAGATCTCCTCTACTTCTAATCTAGCTAGCTAATCCTATGAACTAGAAGGCTCTTGATGAACTTGAAGGCTCTTGATGCTTGATGGCTTGAGACCTTGATGAATAATGAATTAGCTCTCTCCGTGGGGGTCTACCCTCATATTTATAGTCCGGTGGGATGCTTGGCGTGCGCCATAGGATCAAACCGGCGTAACGTAGGGCCGAGATGCATCCTTGGAGGCGGTGGAGGAACATTCCGAAGGGGGAGCAAACCCTAGCCGGGGCGCCGCCCGGCCATGGTGGGGCCGGCCGGCCCCACCTGGCGCCTCGCCCCTCGCTCCTTCCGGTGTCTTCGGAGTCTTCCCGAGTCTTCCCGTGATGTCCTTCGTGGCGGATAAGTTTCGTGGTTATTTTGCGTTAGAATCCCTCTTTTTCGACTTTTCCGAAATCACCCCCGAAATTACGTAATATGCAAAACTCGTGGAATTTGTCGATAAAGCCCTAGACTAGTGTGCTATCTTGTTGTCCATCGGGTAAAAAGCCCTAGTAAAAGTTGACGCTAACAGTGTCAACACTGTAAATCACTTCATGGGCGGAGGCGCTCTGTCTCAAGACGCCTGCTCCAAAGTCTTGCTCCGTCCGCCGGAGCCGATCGCGCTAGATTGCTCCGCCTCCCCGAGCAACTCCCGGACATGGGCGTTGCGCCGCTCAAGCTCTTCTGGACACGCCTCGCCTCCGCATCATCCACCTCTTGCCGGCGCAGGAGGCTCATGTACTTCTCCTCCACTTCCTCGATGTCGTGGCCAGCGTCCCTCGGACGAGCACGGAGTTCCTCGATCGTCTCCATTGCCTCCTCCCACCGTGGATTTTGCTCGTACAAGAGGCGAGACTTCACCCGGCCCATACGCTAGGCGCCGCCTGTCCACATGGCAACATGTGGATGAGTCACCGCCTTGTCAACCGGAAAATACAAGAGAAAGCGCGAATCGGGAATACCTGGTAGAGCAACACCGTTGGCCTCATCTCGCGACACCAGGCGAACGTTCTAGTTTATAGCCGCCATCGCCGCCTCGAAAGGAGGAAAGAACCTCTCACTCGGCGCGATCGTCAACCACCGAGGCTCCAGGGAGGGATCGCGCGGTCGGGGAAACTCGAGCCGGGATCCTCCCGAGAAATGGTGAGGAGCCCCGGCGCCGCTTCGTCATCGTCCCGACGGGCGCCACCCGCGCTGAAGGTGGAGGCGCACGCCCGTGGATTACGGAGGAGCGGGGAGGCGTGGCGGCATCGGGGCCATGCCCTCCGCCCTCCTCGAAGCCGGGAGCAGAGGTCTCCTCAGCGCCGCTTGGGCCACGGCGCCCGGGGGCTCAAGCCAGCGGGACCCCTCCCTGCGAGCCCTGCATCAAAAGCGGGACCCCTTCGGCCCCCCGACGCTGCGGCTGTCCCTGTCCGACTCCTCTTGGGAAGGGGCAGCATCGAACAGGAGCAAGGCCTCCACCCGAAGAAGGGGTCCCAGTCGCGGCACCGCCCCGCCTCCTGGCGCTTCCTCGGCGCCCCGGGCGCAAGCGTGAGGCGCCCAGGGTCCGAACCCGGTTGCGGTAAAGCAGGAAGGGTCGAGATCGAAAGGCAAAAAGCTAACGCGAACCAGGTCTGACCGAAAACATACCTCCGAGGCGCGAAGCATGCCACCTTCGAGGCCCGGCTCCACCGATGATGATTGCGGTATCCGGGCGGGGACGCTTCCCTTTGCCCCGACTTCTTGCTGGGGCACCATCCCCGAACCCGCCTCGACCAGGAGCCACGATCTGCTGCCACACCCTCGGCGCCCTCGATAGCCGAAGGAGCCGCAGGAAGAGGGTCGGACCGAGTCGGCCCAACATTCCACGTGGTAAGGGGGTCGGCCTTGGAAAGGGTCGGAACAGCCGACTCATGCCCACCAGCTGCCCCACGGCACGGCTCAGTGGCTCAGTGGTCGCACCACGGGACCCAATCACGAGCACGGCCCCCATGGTGTGGGCCATCTCGTCCAAATTCTGAGGGTCACGCCCGACGCGCTCCCCCTCGTCCATCCCACCTTCCTCGACGAAGATAGGATTCCTTGAGCAGCCCGCCACGCTGCTTTCGCCTCCCAGGGAAGGGGTCGATGAAGCCCCGGACAGGACCCATCGGGAGCGAAGCTGAGCTCCTCCTCCTCCTCGTGTCGAGAGGGGGGTCAGGTCGCGTTCCTCACGGAGGCGATTCTCCGCCCGCCTCGCTTTGCCTCTTCTCCTTCTTGGCGTGACGAGCCTCCGGAGGCAGCCACGTTCGCCCTTCGAGCCGCCGCCGTGCAGGGGAGAGGCACCGGATCTTCCTTCAAAGGCAGACTCGGGGGGCTGGTGCGATGGAAATACATCAGGAATGGCTCTAGGAGAAAGGAAAGGAAAAATCTAAACAATCAGATACTCACGAATGTCACGGCGTCGGCGTCGGCCTCATCGGGGGGGTTGGTCCGCAGGCGACTCAGTGGGTACCGGTGTGCCGGCGGAGTTCTTCGGCGCCGCCAACAGGTTTCGAGTCGACGGGTGGCGGGCGGCCGAAAAGCCCCTCCCCGAGCACCAAGCCGAGGGGTCGGAGTCGGCCACCATCCCCCACAGCGGGGAGGCGGCGCGACATCGGCCGGTGCCACCCCGGCGCCGGGAGCGGGCATCCACAATGCCGGCCCCGGTCAAGCCCCTGGTGCCGCAAGATCCCGATGGCCTCCAGGTGGTGCTCAAGCTTCTCGATCTCCTTCGAAGTTCACCCCGACGAGCCATTTTATCGGGCGCTCGAGGAACGACACGTCGGAGAAATCGGGGAGCGGCGCCGTCTCCGAAGTTCTTGAGGTAGAACCACCCGGAGTGCCACCTCGGGTTTGACGTGGACGTCTTCACATCCACGTAGAACTTAGTGCGCTCCCCACGGGGAGTGATGCCGGCGCATCCCGCGGGGAGGTCATACTCCGGCGCGTCGTCCTTCGCCCACCGCTTCACGAACCTGTGGAGAAGAAAAACTTCCACAGCCCGTAATGAGGCGGGATCCCCAGGTATCCCTCACACAGGGCAACGAACACCGCCATGTGCAGAATCCCATTGGGATTCAGATGGTGGAGCTCGACGCCGTAGTGATGCAGAATCCCGCGCACGAAGTCGTGAACGGGGACACCGAGCCCCCGCTCATGAAAAGCCACGAAGGAGACGATGTACCCCATCGGCGGCCGAGGAGATTTGTCCTCCAATGGGAGAATCCACTCCCCCGCCTCCGTCAAGGGCGGCAGAACGCCCTCCGCCACGAGGCGCTCCATCTCCGGCGCCGTCAGGTTGCTGCGCGGCCACGGGAGTACGCCTCCACTCGCCATTGAGGTGAGAGATGGGACGTGGGAAGACGAGAACGCAGACGGCG
This sequence comes from Chrysopogon serrulatus, assembly GCA_015844335.1. Lineage (NCBI taxonomy): Eukaryota > Viridiplantae > Streptophyta > Magnoliopsida > Poales > Poaceae > Chrysopogon > Chrysopogon serrulatus. Next base: position 59,014 of record JADLZL010006595.1, read on the forward strand.
GCGGCGGCGGCGGAAAGAGCAAGCGAGGCAGAGAGAGGACTCGGGGGCTTTTCTGGCTGCGAGACAAAGATGCACAGTGCGGCTAAGAAAAACCCTCTTCCTTCCTCTCAACGCCTTAAAAAGAGAACAAACCGCCCGTTGCGCTGCTCTCGGGGACGTGGGCAACGTGCCCTGGACCCACGCAAGGACAGATACTCTGAGCGCATTAACTCCGCTCTAAGGCGTGCGGCCGTCAGCCCGCGCGTGCTGACGGTTCCGTCCCGTCCTATCGAAAACACTTGCGGGCGCCCGTCCGGAACAACCCCTCGGGAAGCCTCGGGTCCCGCGTTGACCACAAAGAGGGCGGGCGGCGCGCCTACGAAAACAAAGCCTACGTAAAGGGGTAATCATGAAGCCGGGGCGGCCAGACCGATGGGACGTCTTTGTCCGTTTCTAGACCCTCGGCGGAGAAAACCCTAAACAAGAGCCACTGTTCTCCGAAGAACAAAGAAAACCCCAACGAAAAGGGGGTCCGCTCGATCGTTCGCTCCAAAGGGCTCGAACACCACCAAGATCAAGAACAAAATATGAAACCTTGACAGAAGAACAAAAGCGAGCATTCCTTCAAAGTCATTGATTACAAAACAAATCGCCTCATAGGCGAACCTAAAACGCTAAAGCCACATCAGCGGCGCTATGCACGTAGACCACGGCGCGGCTACCCTAAGCCAACAACTACCGCCCGGCGCCAACGTGGAGAGGATCATGAAGGCGCAGCGCCCACCCGCCCGGGGCAAATTGGTACATGTCTTCCAAGAAGACAATGGAGATAAACCCGAGAACGCCGGATCGGTAGAGCGTCGCGGTGGAGCCACGCCAACCGGGGAAGACCCCACGGCGCCTCGGGGCGCGTCGTGAATCACCTCCTCCCGCCGTCACCACCTCCGCGGCGGCATCGGGGAACGCCACCGATCTGGCGCGCAGTGCCTAAAAGGTCCCCGAGGCTCTCACCCTCGGGGAGCTTCGATGTAGCCCCGAGGTCGGCGGGAGCGGGTGCGCGCTTATCGCCCGGCCGCGGAAGCCGCCCAAGGGGCGAACGCCGTGGCGGCATCACGTCGCGGACGCGACCAAGCACGCGGCTCGGCCGCTCCGCCAGTTGGCGCCGGAGCCCGGACGTAGGCCACAATGGCCTCGACCCGCCGGGCGCATAACCAGGCTTCGGCCGTGAGCTCCGCCCGCGCCCTGCGTCGACTCCTCATTGGCAAGGCGTCCTCCGCCTCTCTCCTCCTCCGGCGGGTCAACGCAACGATGACCGCCTTGGGCAAGGCGGAGCTCTTCGACGGTCTCGGCCTCTCGCCCGGCCTCGGCGCCCTCGGCCGCCCCAGCGGCATCGCCCGTGGGGGGAGGCGGCTGGGAGCCAAGACGCAAGAAATCACCCCCGCAAGGATCAGCATTGGGCAAAGGATGAGAAAAACCCTCCTCCGGTGCAAAGACTAAAATCGAAGAAAAACCCTCTTCCCACCGCAAGCATTGCACTCACCCGGGGATGCGGCGGCCGCCGGGCGGGGGCTCCTCCGACGAGCCCCCCCTCCGGGCGCTTCCCACGATCCATCACTCTCCTCCTCTTTCTTGCTTTCTCGGCGACGGCCGGGCGGCCGGAAGAAGGAGGGAAGAAGTGCTAGATGGCTAGAGTGCGGAGTGAGGGTGGAGGAGAGGGTGACTGGACTGCCCACACACACCACGCCCTCCTTAAATAGAACGGCCGACGCTCGTGTGGATCTGAAAAAACGTCTCTTGGCGTTCCACGTCGCCCATCATTGCAACCGTGGCATCGTGCGCGTCGTGGAGGGAATCGAACCGCCCGCGTCAAGCGTCCCGAGGCGGCATTAAACGGGGCCACGAAGCCTCTCGGCGTTCCAGTCTCGGGCGTTGAAAAGGGACGGGGAGCAAAGACTATAATGCCCTCGCAATAAAAAAACGGAGAGACGCGTTCGTGCAAAAAGGGTTTGTTCGACCTTCTCTCACCAAATGCTGCCACGACTACGCTTTCTAAGCCTCTGCACGAGTGTACCACTCCTGCGGAAGGCTCGGGGGGAGCTACCCGGCGGGTGCGCTTAGCGCACCCACAGGGGAAGGCGAATCACAACTACGCTTTCTGAGCCTCTACACGAGTGTACCACTCCTGCGGAAGGCTCGGGGGCTACACCCGGCGGGTGCGCTCGCGCGCACCCACCTGGAGGGAAAACATTCAGAAAAACCCTCTGTGTTTCCCTTGACAGAATAAGTCTAGCATGAAGAGGAACACCCAGTTCCACTCCATGCTCGGGGGCTACTGTCGAGGGTCAAAACCACGGCCCTCTAAGGACCGGGATAAAGCAATCTTCAAAAACAAAAACACCTTGCCGGATCGGGGTCCTCACGGCCCGACCCACGGCCGCGAAGCTTAAAGCATTTCGGCCCAGCCACGGCAACCGGCTAAGGCCGCGGGATAGAAACCACCGCCCGAGGATCGACCCCAGGCGACCTCCGGTCGCCCGACCCCTACCCACCGCGAGGGAGGGGTCGGAGTCCGACTGTCCCAAACAAGCGAGCCGGGGCGCACCGTGCGATTCCCGCCAAGTCGTGCAACGGCGCTATGCATGATTCCCATGGCGGTCACGGGGATGCATAGTATACTTTTTGGTAGGAGAGGGGCGGGGCCGCCAAGTAACCATGGAACATTTCGTTGTTCCCACGCCTTCTACGACAAGTGCGGTCTTGAGCCTGTCTTGCCATGCGTATGAGAGCCCCATGTATGCGTTCCCGTAGGGGGGCGGGTCTAAATACTACCCCATGACGACTTCGTCCCGACCGATGCGGATAAAGGAGTGCCGCCGTACCAACACCGTGGCCAAAGTACGGACGGCGACCGAGCCGAGACACATCATCGCAAAGGCGAACCAGCGCGTCGAGGGAATCAACCCCCCGCACGCTGGCGACTCCACGGCCGGCTCCCTATAGGCCAGCATTTGACCCGAGACACCCACGGTCAATAGAACCGCACAACCCCGTTCGGTATAGCCTTTCCTACCCGAAAGGGCTATAAGGCCAAGAGGAAGGACAATGACGTCAAGCATAGATTGCCCGCGGGGCGCTTCCGGGGAATGTCCCAATCCTTGTAGGCCACGACTTCCACGATCACTACACGCCGCATGCCCTCTCCCCGTGAGCCTCACCTTGAACTATAAAAGGGAGGACTTGGGCCCCCGAGCACGTGTGTCCATCACCCGATTCACATTACACATACGAAACGCACAACCCCGAACCTAGTTTTCCTACTCCGAGACACGGGAGTCTATCCCTCTCGACCCCTCTTGTACTCCCCCATACAAGCTCCTGAGTAACACGACCCAGCTCTCACTGGACGTAGGGTAAATTGCCCGAACCAGTATACATCATCGTGTCCACTCGGGAAACCATCTCGAGGATAAGTGTGCACTCTTTCAATTACTCATTGGTGTCCATTCTCGACACCGACAGCGAGAGACGCTTATCCGCTGTTGTTCACGACACGGTTGGCGAGAAGCATGCCGAAGTGAACTGCTAGATCGACTGCCACAGCCTACATATACCAAGCTGTCGACAATTTAGAGTGTGTCTAGTAGAGCTCCGATCTTCTCCAACAAAATAACTCTCTCTGGCTTTATTTTTGTTTGTTTCAATAGTGAAGCTCAATGGTTTCTTAGAAAAATATTTAATAAAGTATCCAAAATACCTCTCTTTTTTCTTTAAAAAAAGTAGTTGTGAAATATACTCTTAAAATAAACTTAGTTAGAGATACAAATATCAATTTTATTTTGTTTATACTTAGTCAACCTTAAAAGAAATATTATTCCTCGGCAAGTGAGAAGTGCACTTGTTTTAGGATAAAGAATCTTAAAAAATAGCTCTTTGCAAAGACCTCAGAGGAGCCGAAGCCATTTTTTTATGGAAGAGTTAGAGTCGAAAAATAGCTTCTTCCATATCCTCACAGACCTAATACAAATTATTACAAAAGCTGCTACTGAAGCTATTTTTATTAGAAGTTTCTCAAAAGAGCTCTAACTCCATGAAAGAAACTCGTCCATATGAGGAGCCAGAACCGAAGGCCTTTCAAAAGATCTGGAGCCCTATCTGGAACCATCTGTCTCGAACATCCCTGCCCAAGGCCAATAGGAATTAGGAACTTGTTAGCATGTTGCAGTTGCAACTTGCAATGCAGGCGTGTTCGTGTTCGTGTTCGTGGCGAAGTTGGAACTTGGAAGACGATGACGTACGGTCCGATGGAAAGGCCTTGTTCGGATTGCAAATTTTTGCAATCCGATGAATAGTAGTGTTTTCGTTTTATTTGACAAATATTGTCTAATCGTGGTCCAACTAGGCTAAAAAGATTCGTCTCGTGATTTACAACTAAACTGTGTAATTAGTTATTTTTTTTACTTATATTTAGTGCTCTATATATATGGGTAAAAAATTGATGTGATGGAGAGAGAGTGGAAAAATTTAGAATTTGGAAGGAACCGAACAAGGCGTTAGAAAAAAAACGCTCGTGCCAAACGAATCTGCAGATGTACGTGCATGGTTGAACTCTGAAGCAACGAAGTTACAGGTTTCCAGCTGAAACCAGAACCAGAAAGCACGCACCGGCTGCAAAGATACGCTAGTACGGCCGGGCCTACCCGATCACCTCGTCCCCGCCTCACATGCTCGTCGCTTCGCACGTCGTGTATGCTTGGGAGTTTGGCGTTTGGGCAGCAGCCTGGAAATTGTTGCGCCCGAGGTGCTGATGCAGCGCTTCTGCTTTCGGTGGATCAGGTAGGGTCGCCGCTGCATTTGGGAGGTTGCCGGACGGCTGGTCTAGCGAGACCGCTGGCCATGTGCTGTGTGCAAAGTGCAAACCGAGGTCGTATTGTTCACACCTCGATCCAAACGGCGAACCCGAGTTGGTGGTACTGGTGGACCGAGAGCGAGTGGTCGAAAATGTAGTAAGTAAAAAAAATACTGGAATTCATAGATATATATCAAAAATACATACATTAATGTTTATGATGTACAATAACTATTATTTTCTATAAATCTAATTAAATTTATGATTTTGTTTGATTCCTTGAAAAAATGGTTTTTTTTTTTTTTTTTGGTTTTGGACGGTGGGAGTACTTCTTGGTTTCACAGAGGCCAGCCTGCTCGCGCGTCCCATGGTTGTACCTGCGCTGCACACGTTTTTTTCGGCATATATGCGATCTGACTCTCTGTTCTTCCTTCAGCATGCATTCACATTGCCAAATTTTAAGTGCTAGACTAGACAATACTGTACTAGTGCTGGTAGCTTTCTAATCTGGCTCAAAAGATATGCTAATCTGGCCGGTACCCCTTGAGGCCTTGACGCCCTCTCAACTCGCATGGATTTCTGGTTTTTTGAACTTTTGGGGATCGTGGATGCAGCCAGTTACTAGCGGTGTGTCTTTACGAGGAGCATGCATGTCAGCATGCACTGATACTTTTGGTTTTGGAATCACATTTGTGAGGAAGGTTTGGCAGATCAAGATAGCAGTACCACTGAACGTCATACTCCCTCCGTCCTATGGAGTTTGTCGTTAGAAAACCGTGTCCCTCTCACAAACACGCTTTTTTAGTGACAAGCTCCATGGGACGGAGAGAGTAGTATGGTATTTTGATGGCGTGTGATGAAGGGCTACCTGTCTGTACGACAGGTAGCCTTTATCCAGCCTCCTCGTACCCAAGTGATCCTTGTGCGCGTCTGACGTAGATGTCCAACTGCACGTATCTAGGCAACAATGGATGATTTGGTTGGTGTTATGCTACTGGCTTTACATCCTTAGTTATATACTCCCTCCATATTCAAAAAACCTGACATTTAGAACATGATTGTGGTAACCAAGGAGTAATTAATTAGGGGGTTAATTTTCCATTTCTACCCGTAATAAATGGGTGCGGGTGCACTCTATACAAGAAAGCATGCTTGTCCAACTGGCTTGTGCGTGGAGGCAGGAGGGTGGAGGGCTGAGTTCCGAGCCCTTGTGGCGGCACTTTTTGCTGCAGGCGTGATTTGCGCAAGAGCAAACACGTCCAAGCCAGGCAGTGGAAGTGTAGGACGTCAAGTTTTGTAAAAACAGCGTAGGAGTTTAGGACGTCAGGTATTTTGAATACGGAGGGAGTATCTGTTATTAAGTTCTTAAACTGTTGCTTTGTCTGTAGACGCTCTGCATGACAACCACAAATAAATAAACCTGTCGATCGATTCAAGGGCACATATTTGGCACAATATATTTGATCTTCTAGAGCTTAGCAATTAGCACGAGATTTTGCTCTTCTGAATTTAGTTTCATGCGCTGACCGACGAACACTGCTCATGCCGTGCTCTTGTGCACGCGCGCGAAATTTCTTTGCGTAATCCTGTGGTGTTTTGTGATAATTAATGGAAGCAAAATCTGGTACCGTCTAAATAAAGTGTTTGAAAGTTGAAACCATTTATCTTCAGCTTCATTGACCGTGGATAAATAGATTGCTTTTCACATGGTGTTCGATACTTTGTCATGGAATAAAAATGTCCACTTCTAACGTACTACTACGATATTGGGTGTCTATTTCTGAGAAACCATACACGTGACAACAGGACCTAAAATCAGCTCGTTGCCAAACCTGTACGTGTACCCCACGACGCCTACTGATACTCTGTTCACACATCACATGGCGTTCGATGCAGAGTTGCAGGGCTATACGGTGAGTTGGCTACCGCCATGTTTAGATGGCATGAAAGTTGCAACTTTCATGCAACTTTCTCATCACATCAATTTCTACCTGCATATATGGAGCAGTAAATATTAGTAAAAAAATAACTAATTATACGGTTTAGTTGTAAATCACGTGACGAATCTTTTGAGCCTAGTTAAAGCCACGATTAGATAATATTTGCTAAATACAAACGAAAGTGCTACAGTTGCATGAAAGAAACTTTCTCACGAACTGAACAAGACCTACGTGCTCTGTGCGACTGTCCCCTGCCAGACTACCTCAAATGCTACTCGTAGTGGGGGCAACCACCAAGGAGAGCCCATTATTGGACTTGGACGTGTAGGCCGCCGCGCCGCGTGAGCTCGAGCTGCGTTTCTCCGAAGGCCGGCGGCGAGGTGTGCTCTGCTCCGATCCCCTGTTGCCTGCCGCTTGGCGGAGACAGCAGTGACACGGACGCTGCTGCAGCCAGTACGTGCAGCCAGCCGCCGAGCGGAGCCGACCAAACATTATCAGATGCAACGAAAAGAGACCACCAAAGAATTATGGCGGGGCCCGGGTGAGGGGTTTTGTGCAGCAATTTTTGTCCTCGTCTCGTCGTGTAGGAAATCCAGCACATTTCTCTCGTCTCCTGGTAGTCCTTATTTAGCTATACATAAATATACTTCAATCTTTACAGTTTAAGAAAAATTAAGATAAAATTTGAACTAAAATACATCTCAATCTCTTCCAAATCATATGGATTAGAGTATATTTATTTGCAGTCAACAAAGACCTTAGAAGAGAAGCGATCACGCGGCTAATGAGCTAGCGCCAAAATCCAAATTTTAGACAGCCTCTGAAGACGTTACTAATTAATGCCCATGATGATTTTGGGATGCTTGCGAAGACAACACGTCGGATTACAACGAACAGGCCAGATTATGCTCTGAACCGATAGTACGAGTAGTTGCATGCTAGTACTACGTAGCCATAGCAATGAAGTGAACCGCGAACCTTGGATTATTGTTCGGTAAGGATAGTGGCCAGACGTCCGGACGGACGTCGCGGACGGACGCCGCACCAGCGCCCGCTCCCAGCGCCCGCGCTCCTCCCCGGCGACCGGCGACCTTCTCCCAGCGCCCGCGCTCCTCCCCCGGCAGAGAGCTCCTCCCTGCCCGGGTAACTCCGGCGAGCCTCCCACCTCTCTCGGCGAGCTCCTCCTCCTCCTCTCCAACTCCGGCGAAACTTCCGGGTTAGGGCTCGAGCTCTCCCTCCGGTGTAATTCCGGGCGGCCGGCCGGCTTGGCGGGCGGTCGTCGACACACGGGCGGTGGAGGCAGGTTGCCGGCAGTGAGCTCGGCGGCGGCGCCACCGAAGCTGGGCGAGGCCGGCCGGCGGTGGGTATGGGTAGGCGGGCGGGGGGGAAGAAGGAAAGGGCGGCGCCGCGGGCCTAGCTCGCCGGAGCTCCGGCGAACCGCCCGCCAGCGGCGGCTAGCTGGCGGCAGGGGGCGAGGGCGGGGAAGAAGGCCGGGAGGAGCTCACCCGGGGCGGGGGCAGCGGCGTCCGGACGCACGCCGGCGTCCGGACGTCCGGTGCCACCCTATCGATTATTGTTACGCCTCCTCGGTGTCCGCACCGTGAGGGAGACTGCGTGCGTGCGTGCGATCGATCGATCAACACGCACAGGCCCGGTCCTCATCAGACGACGATGACCGCGCGGCCGCGTGGTGGGGCGGCACCGGCGCCCGCCACCCTCCATGCGCCACGTCCGCTCGCGCCACCAGCGGCGGTGGCGCTGCGGCCCCCGTTGACGTTCGACGCTCCTCCTGCAGCACTGGCGGTCCTCGCAGCACTGGCGGTCCTCGCGCCGGAGCCGGCGCCGGCGCCGGCGCCGCCTCCTGCCCTCCCACCGCCTCCACCGAAGCTCCCACCTCTAGTACCACCGCCTCCTCCACCGGCGAGGCAGGAAGCGCCCTGGAAGTGCAGGGCCACGTAGAGCACCGCCAGCGCCAGCAGGGCGCATGGTGCCCTCGTCCCGCGTCTCATGGCGTCCCGCTCGATCGATCCCCTTCGCCTCCTCGGTGCGGTGCCTGCGCGCTGGTTGGCGTTGGAGCAAGTGGCGAGATGGAGGAGGTCGAGAGGCCACTGCAAGAAGCAAGATGGTGCTTTGTACTACAATGCTGTGCTGGATGACATTTTTGTTTGTACTAGCTGGCCGCTAAACTGCACGAAGCACACTCATGTGCCGCCTGCATGGCTGCATGTCACGCTGATATTTTGGTAGGACGCCACGCTGCCCCTCTTTCTCTCTGTCTCTGTCTCTGTCTCTTTGTACTGCAAAGAGAGAGAGAGAGAGAGAGAGAGAGAGAGAGCGCGCAGAAATCGCCTCAGCTGTAAATTTAGTGGCTGGTTTCGTGAACTCCTCCGTAATTTATTCGGTGGAGCAGATTGATCAATTACAATATTACTACGCCGTAATTGGGAAGGCCTCTCTAGCTCCTGATGGTAGTCATTGTATTAATCCAACTAACATGTTGCTGGTCTTGTTTTTTTAATGTCTTTTTTTTAATGTCGTTGCTAGTCTTGTTTAATTCGTCCCAGGGTTAACCACGCAACAAGCTCTGCTAACTAAAACGACCACAGATTGGGTTACTAGTTAGGACTCATGGCCAGTTCTATGTATTTCAAATTTCGATTCGATTTACATCGATCCAAGCCGACCCAAACACGAGATCTTACGACCAAGCCTGTTTCCACGACGCCTGCCTCATGTAAATGTCAAAGTGCGATGCCAGTGCCACTAGTTAGTGCCCCGGCGGGCGGCCCTCCGCCCTCAGCTCTCCTACAGCAGCCAGGCGGCGGCGGCAAGAACTGAGGCGGCGACGCCCACCTTCCAGACGCCATCGCAGCCACTGGAGGCCGCCGAGTTGTAGCCCCGGACACTCCCGTGTCCGTGGTACCCGGCGTCTCCAAAGCCCCAGCCTCTTGAGCCGCCGATGGAGCCTTCACCTTCTCCGCCGCCATGACCACCGAATCCTCCGCCATGACCACCGCCGCGCTTGTCGACGACGACATGCTCGACCGGGAAGGCGCCGCTGCCTGTGGAGGTCTGTGCCGCCTGTCGCCCGTCAGCGGCCGCGGCTTCCTCTGCCTCAAGCGCCGCGGGGGCTGGTCGGGCCGCGTCGGCGGCGGAGCTGAAGACGATCGCCGCGAGCGCGAGCGCAACGACGAGCTGCAGGAGCACGCTGGCGCGGCGAGGTGGGAGAGCCATGCCGTTCGCACACGTCGACGCGGTAGTGTGTTGCGATGTAGGAACGCGCGCTGAGCCCCTGATGACGACGAGGAAATTGTTGAGAGCCCCGTCAGTATTTGTAGTTGCAGCAGAGGGGCCTGGATCGAGCCGACACGTGTGGACGAATCTCAGCTCCTTCTCGTCAATCAATAAAAAGTAAATTCCATCCTCATCAGAACCGAATCCTTACACACAACAAAATTCCATATATACTTGTTTTACCGCAGGGGAGCTTCGAACTTATTATTCCCTTTTCCTTATAGGAAGCTGAATAATTTACTGTACTTGAGTAGGCCTTGTTCGGGTTCGCAAATAACTTGCATTTAAACTTCAGAAGCACTTTCATTTGTATTTGATAAATATTGTCCAATCGTGCACCAACTAGGCTCAAAAGATTCGTCACGTGATTTACAACTAAACCGTATAATTAGTTATTTTTTTATTAACATTTAATGCTCCATGTATGCGGGTAGAAATTGATGTGATGGAGAGAGAGTGGAGAATCTTGTAACTTGCATGCGAACTGAACAAGGGCTAACTGTAAAAGTGCCCAATTTAAACGCAAGGAATTTCCCAGCTACATCGTGAGCGTTGGATTACCGTTCTCGAGTTCACAAGCAACACGAAACAAGATAATTTTGCAGGTGCACACATCAGCAAAAGATATAATTTAATATGATTTTAGCACATACTCCCTCCATATCCTAATTAGATGACGTTTAGGACATGAGTACAATTACTTAGGGATTAGTTTTCCTGTTTTACCCTTATTAAATAGAACCGAGGGTGCTACCTATACAACAATTCAACATAGCTCAGTTGGCTAACACTCCGCGCCCCGAGGCCAGAGCTCCGTGGTTCGAGACTTGGCGGCCACGGTATTTTTACGTTGTGGCAACAATTTTTGCATGGCGACGCAAACGCTAGGCGGGGCCGGGCCAGGCGCTTTTCGTTGTGGCGGGTGGCGGGCCAGGCTGCTATTAATGAGGCCATGCGCAGGGGTAATCGCATCTAAAACTTCTCTTGATACCGTGAACGTCGTCTATTTCCGCAAGAGGCCTGAGCACTAGAACGTCTCTAATTAGGATATGGAGGGAGTACATGCAGCATGTCCATTCAGTTTTTTTCTAACTAGTAAGATCCTATATTGACTCAAAGTATTTTTGAAGTTTTAGATAAATACTATGGTTTTAGAGTGGCAATGAGATGTTTGAATGCAATAAACTTTATATATAGTTTTCAATACCATGGTATAGATCTCTTTTTTCTAAGCCATATAGTTTTTACACATCAAAATAGATTCTAAACTGTAATCTCTTAATACTACACCATCGGAACAAGATTTTTAGACTCTAAAAAACAAGTTCACAGTGCAGATAGAGTTCACTCTAAAAAACATGACAACAATGGATGTCACACAACGAACACACATGGTCGAACTTTAAGCACACGTACGCATGAACAAACACATCTTCGAAGTCTTCGAGAGACTTTTTCAATCAAATAAAGTCACCACAAACTCTTTTTTTTTTCAATGAACATGTCATTAGAATATAAAATACGGAGATTTGGATATAGGAAAAAGTTTCACTATAAGAAACCCAATTGAGGTATATGGATAAATTATTGGTGTGTGTAACATCTTATCCTGGTATATTGGTAAAGTGATACTTGTACTGTTGTGCACACTAAAACGAGCCAACCGATCTACAAGTACCAAGCTGCAATGACTAATTCACTCCTAATCACAAGATCATCACCAGACAAACGCAGCAGCCGCAAGGGCGGCGCCGACACCGTAGACTCTCCGAGCGTTGGGGCAACATGAGTCGCTCTCATCGGAAACAGGAACCGGTCCGGCAGCAGCGGCCGGCCTGTCAGGAATTCCAAGCCATCCCCAGCCGTATACTCCCCCTCCTTCACCGGTGTCTCCGCCGCCACTCCCTCCTTCTCCGCCTTCTTCACCGGCGCTTGCACCGCCACCGCCTCCCCTCCCACAACCTCCGCCGCCGTCACCTCCACCGCCGCAGACAGCGCCCTGGAAGCACGCCGACACGCATAACAGCAGCAGTAACGCCGCGCAGAGCGGCCCCGTCGTCCTCCTGCCTGCCATGGCCGTCCTTGGTTCTCGGTCGATGCTGGTAATTAAGATGGGATGCGGAATGTTGAGGTATATAAAAGCAGATTATCGATCAGGCATGTATATATATAAGGTAGTTATGGTGCCTGGCGCTTTTACCGTGTACTCCGTACGTCCCTTCCACGCAACTAATCTTTTCCTCCGATATCGCTGTATAAGTACTGAAACCAATTTTACGTGCTTCCGATTGTACTGCGTATCTTGAAGCAAGTTCTGAGTTCTTCCGATATCTTGTGTGCATGCTGCATATATGTATCATCATAGGCTATATATATCAGCTGTGGCCTGTGGGCATGCGCGTGGCTATAGTAGTATCTACCGTTAATTCAAACGAAATAGAGTTGATCTGTAGAACCATGTCGACGACGCCTATTATTTCTTATATATATTTATTAATACACTTCCGTATTAATATTATATATACTAGCAAATATGCCCGTGCGTTGCCACGGGAGAAAAAACTATAAAAATTTAATAAATATAATAATAATAAAATATTATATATTTATTTATATTTTACTTTTTTCATAAATTTTATTAGCTATCATTATTTTATGACAATCATGACAATGAATACAAGACATAAAAAATATTTACTCGTAATATATTATAACTTTAATTTACATCTATATCGATCCATTTTTTTGTTTTATAATTTGAATCGGCTATGCAACTTGGATGTGGTTCTCGAATATCCACCTTTTTTTTTGTTAGATCGATCTGATCTGTTTTATATATGTATTTGATTAGAATTACCACATTACATGATAGGATTCACACGTGAAATTGTTTTACTTATTTGTGCTTAGTCATGGCTTCTTCTATCTGTTTCCGCATAGACATAGTCTAGCTTATTGATATCATCTTGAAATTGGAAGTTATGGCTGCCACACGTTTTGAGGAAAGAAAATTTGGTGAGCTACAGTACCCGTAAACAGTGCCTGGTGGAGTAGAGTTCGAACTCTTTCTTTTTGTCTCTTCATGTTACCGTGATCAACCAGGGCTCTGGCTTGCGTGGCCTTTTCACTTTTTTTCCTGTTCTTTTTCCAAAACCGAGGCCGCCAGCTTGAGGATTTTTAAACCGCCGGTGCCTAAGAGTTTGTTTTAGTTCACGTTCTGACTCAGAATTTTTTTCATTGGCTCCAATTATGTTCTTGATTTTTTCCTTTTCTTTCTCTTTTCTTTGCGTGAGTCCCGTACATACACGGCGCAAAACGTTTTGGAATCAGACTCCATGTCACGTTAGACAAGAGCTATTCCAACTCGTGTGAGTACAGAGTATATATATAAGTCTGGATGTAAGAAACTCCCCATTATCCTTTAGTTAGGGGGCTATGGACCAAAAAATCGATGGACGAAAAAAATAGGCTGAAATTTTGCCTCTTTATTATTAGGTAATAGAAAAATGTAAAGGAGTTTTCAGAAACAATACTACAAGATAAGTCTTCTCATGGGACGACTTTAACTAATTTCAATTATTGGGTAGTACTCCGTACTATGAAGTTAGTTATGATAAGTCGTATTCCCACGGAAAACTCTAACTAATTCCAATCTATGGTAGTAGAACGACATTAATTTCGCAAATAAGAAAGATATATCGGGAGAAACCAGGTCTTCCCATCGGTCTTTTCACTGTCGTGATGAATTATTCTTTATTTATTTACTTCTCCTATATTTTAGATGTTTGAATTTTAAGAAAATTTCAGACACACTCTTGTACTACAAATATATTAGTAAAAAAAATTAATACAAATAAAATAATACTTTTTTGAGCTCAATAAAATATTACTTTTATGATTGGTCGAATGATTGTAGTTGTCTTCTCTTCTTAAATGGGGGTGTGGGCATCCACACAAACTCTCACGAATGCTTCTAACAGCAGATATTAATCGAATTTAATTTCAAAAGACACTATGTATATATATGTGAGAAAGTAGAACGTGTGAAAACAAGGTTCAAAATGGAAGCCCCCGTACCATCATTCAATTGGAGGATGGACATATTTGGGCCTTGTCTCGATCACAAGAGCGTGAGATGATGGCAACATGTATCTCTCTTGTAACTGAGACAAGGCTAGGAACTGAAACTAGGATCGGAACTTATTACGACGTTGCCGTTGAAAGTTGCAACGTGCAAGCATGTTTACGATGCTACGCCTACTCCTCGTGAATCCCGGCTCACACGCTCGTCGATCGACACGTCACACGTCGTGCACTCGTGTATGGCACTCGGCACTCGGCAAGGCAGGAACCTGGGATCTTTCAAAAAAAAAAAAAAAAAAAAAAGGCAGGAACCTGGAAATAGTTGCGCACCGGGGTGCTGATGCAGCATTTGCTGCTTTCGGTGGATCAGGTAGGGTCGCAGCTGCATTTGGGCGGTTCCTGCTGGCCCGGCTGCCTGGTCTAGCTAGACCGCCAGCCGTGTGCTGCGTGGAAAGTGGAAACCGAGGTCCTATTGTTCACACCTCGATCGAATCGGCGGCGAACCCGGCCGAGTGGTCAGGGTATGCTACTGCTGGACCGAAAGCGAGTCGACGAGCCGTACGAAAATCTCCTAATTTTTTTCGAAAGGGTTAGGAGGGGTTTTTGGCCCCTACTAAATAAAATAAATTAAAAGGACCAAAGTTATATACAAAGGTCAAGGAACAAAAAAAGAGTGAAAGAAAAATTAAAGAGCTGGACAGCTCGCAACATTGTTCATCCATTCTTGTAACCGTGGGAAATAGCTTGTTTTTGGCGCGCAATACCATCGCGTCCATTTCTCACAGGAACAACCTCTTGCAGTCTTGAGTTGAATCATCAATAAATTTGAAGATTTTGTTGTTCCTAGACATGCAAGATGGCCCAACAAATGATCTCTATGAAGAAAGGGCAACTGAGCTAGGTTTTCAGAAATTCTAAGTTGGCGAAGGGGTCTAAGCTGGGATTAGTGTTCAAATGCCGGATAGCGCCCTCCCAACATGCTTTTGCGAAGGTGTAGTTTATGAACAGGTGCTCCAGCGTTTCCTCCACTTGCTCATTAGTCATTACATAAGAAACAATTGTAACTCTGTAGTTCCATATTTCTCTTCTTCTGAGCAGTCCCCTTATACTTAGGACTTAGCCTATCCTTCAACAGTAACTAAAAGAAAACCCGATGTTTATTTTGATAGAAACTTTTCCACAACCACTTGTAAACTGGATGAACCAAGCGATGTACACTTAGGGTCTGTTTGGCTGCACTCAAATACACTATAATCTATAAGATTTGTGAGAGATTGAGGTGGAATTTGAACTAGTTACATTTAAAATTGTTTGATTTCTAACTATGGAATTGCTATTTGTTTTCGATGGTGGGAGTACTTGTTAGTTTCGCAGAGGCCGCTGCAGAAGTATTCGAGGAACACCAGTGAGCTCGCATGAGTTCGTTCGAGCTGCGCTTCCTCCGAAGGCCACGAGCCCCGCGAGGGAGGTGCCGCCCAACGCTGACAGCCTGACTTTGATACTAGCACTGACACTGACGGGTTGTGCACTTGTGCAGTGAATTGAGCTTGTTCGCTTCAGCTTATCAGCCAACAGTATTTTTTTTATAGAAAATCAGCTGTTTCAACAGTATTTTAGCTTATCAGCCGACTTATAAGTTCTGCCGAACAGCCCGAATTTTGTTATCGTTCTGGCTGCTAACTTAAAAACAACTAATTTTATAAGAAAAAATAATGTTAGAATAACTGATTAGTCAGCTGATGAGGTGAAACCAACAGAATCTCATCAACTTGTAGTAGATCACAGCTGATAATGAGCTAGCGCCGCTATCCAAGTTGCATAAGAAGTACAGCCTTAATAATGTCCAAAATGATTTGGGATGCTTGAGAAAAGAAGAGGTCAGTCAGACTATATGAACGATAGTTCTTCCGAAAACTTGCAACGTAGCAATTCAGTGAACATGCAAAGCTCTGAACTTGGAGGTTCTGGACTCTACGGCCTGCACTGCTGCAGCAGTGAATTTGCCACACTATACTACTACGGGAAGAAGTTTATTCGCGTCACCATGATGATGACTCATGGTGTGGCCGTGGGTGATCACGTACAATTCACAAACTCAGTTCTACTAGTCCACAGCTCATCACCCGGATAGATTCCAGAAACACATGATATATACCAATACAATACATGTACTCATCACACATGATCTGCTATAGCTAGAGTACCAGCGTACTACTACCAGCATCGATCAGGCTATACACACACGGAGTATACTGCTGCTGCTTAAGCTAACTCACCCGGCTAACCTTGGATTAATTATTATTACGCCTCCACACCCTACGTGACGTGCGTGCGCGCGATCAACACAACACGCATGCATGCAGCTGCAGCTCCTCCTCATCAGACGATGATCGCCGCCGCGGCGAGGGCGGCGGTGCAGGCGCCGGCCACCTTCCACGGTCCACGGCCGCCGCTCATCACGCCAGCAGCCGCGGCGTTGCTGCGGCGCCCGTTGACATTGGACGCTCCGGAGGCGGCGGCGGCCGCGCGCCGCTGCCGCTTCCACCCCTTCTTCCGCCGGAGCCGCCGCTCCCGCCTCCTCCACCACCCCTTCCGTTCCCGAAGCCGCCGCTTCCGCTCGTAGCACCGCCGGCTTCGGCTTCGGCTCCTGCTGCCCCACCGCCGCCGCCGCCGCCGCCGCGGCAGGACGACGAAGCGCCCGCCTGGAGGAAGTGCAGGGACACGCAGAGCAGCGCCAGCGCCAGCGCGCAGAGCGCGCTCCTCGTCCCGCGTCCCATGGCCTCCCGGCGCTCCCGCCCACCGAGGCACACGCCGACTCTCAGGACAGCTCCTCCGATCCTCGATCGCCGGGCGCCGCTCTCCTTCGTGGCTTCGCCTCCTCTCGGTGCGGTGCGGTGGGTGTGCCTGCGCGCTAGCTGGTTGGAGTTGGAGCGCGCAAGTGGCGGGAGCAAGGAGGGCGAGTGGGAGAGGATGATGGACGGAGGCGTTCACGAGCTTGATTCCTTTGGCTTTGCCGGTTACGGGTGGACAGGCGAGAGGCGTGTCGGCGTGGCGCGCTACTACTTCCAGCTGATTAGGCCATTTGGCAAATGGCATTGCATTGGCAATGTGCACGAAGCGCGACATGTGCCGCGCGCGTGCATGGCACGCTGATATTTTCGTAGGACGCCGCGTCGACCGCGCCGTGTGCATTTTCCCCTGCGTACTGGGAAGCTGGGAACCAAAAAACGAAGAAGTTCGCCGCGCCAATCCATAGATTTATAGTTGGTTTCGTACGTGAACTTCTAGTTTATTGAGTGGATATATATTGGAAGGAAAACCCTCTCCTGACTCCTGATGGCATAGTAGAATTTTGTTATTATTGATCCAACTAACACGTTGAGCTTGCTTCGTCTACGGCTTAACCACGCAATAAGCTGTGCTAATTAAAACCACGAAGTCTATGTATTTCGATTCGATTGCATCGATCCGAGCCGATCCAGATTCCAAGCTTGTTTCCACGCGTGCCTATCCAAATTCCAAACTCGAAGTCTTATGACGATAATGCATGCTTTTGTTTCCACACGTGCCTCTTGTGAATGTTACACTAAAATCCCGTGTATTAGTAAAATTAATCCATCAATTAGCAGTGCCATTGCATGCAGATAAAAAAAAAATCGCTATTACTTGTACTACTTAGTAATAAGCTTCCACTAACCCCGGATGACTATAAAGTACTTATAAAGTAATCCTAAATTCACACGTACGTGCATGCTAAACCCAAACGTAACTCCGAAGTGCGATGCCACCAGTTACTCTGTTACTGCCTTTGCCCCGGCCGACCCTCTCCGCTCTCCTACAGCAGCCAGGCGGCGGCGCCAAGCACCGAGGCGGCGACGCCCACCTTCCAGACGCCATCGCGGACACTGGAGGCCGCCGACTTGTGTCCCCCGTGGTACCCGCCGCCTCCAAAGCCCCAGCCGCCTCTTGAGCCGCCGCCGGAACCTCCACCTTCTCCGCCGCCATGACCGCCGCCTCCTCCTCCGCCATGACCACCGCCTCCTCCACCACCACCACCACCATGACCGCCGCCTCCGCCGCCGCCGCCGCGCTTGTCGACGACGACGACATGCTCGACCGGCTTGGCGTTGCTGCCTGGTGTGGGGGCCCGTGCCCTGTCATCCGCCGCGGCTTCCTGAAGGGCCTCGGGCGCTCGGGCCGCGTCGGCGGAGCTGAAGACGACCGCCGCGAGCGCGAGGGCAGCGAGGGAGGACGAGCTGCCGCGGCACGCTGGCGCGGCGGTGCGAGAGAGCCATGCGGTGCGTGCGCACTTGAACACGGTTGTTGTTGCGACGTTCGAACGCGGCCTGGCAAGAGATTGTTGAGAGCCGTGTGTGTTGGTGCCCATCGTCTGCGGGGTGCCTTCAGTATTTGTAGTTGTAGGCTTGTAGCGGAGGAACGCCTGGAGGCTGAACCCAGCGGCCGAATCGTGGTCGAAGTCCAGCAGCACTTTTTTTGACAAAGAAGAGAAAATTTCCATACTCATTTACCACGGGCGAGTCCTCAACTCCTCAAACCCCAAGAAAATTCCATATTTATTTTACCATACCACAAGGGAGACCTCTTTATCCCAAAAGGAGCTTTGCCTAGGCAATTTTCCCCCTTTTCCTAGAGGAACCTCAAAACCAAAAGGAGTACTGTAAAAGTGCTCGGCTTTGAACGCCTGGAGAATTTCATCCTATACATGATGTGAGCCAGCGCGCTGTATATACAATGGCACCACAGATTTGCATGTCAGTACAGCCAGCATCCTGTACATGATTTTACAATGGCACCAGAAACGTGAGCTTCATCACGTCTGTGCAGCGCACATCAGCAATGACGTTATATTTCCACCGATGATCCACCTTGTGTGATGTGTCCATGTCCATTTAGGTCTGTTCTAAAATAACTGGTTTACCTTCATTATACCTAGTAGTAAGTCATTAACAGAGGAAGAAAATTTTGTGTTACTGGACCTATTTAAAAGTTCCTCTGTTCTCTTTTGTATTTTTCGGTTCTTTTCTCTTCATTATCCTTTGCTGCTGTCTCTTCGGTTTGTACTGCATAATAACGACCTGGTTCTGGTGCTAACTTTTCCTGGTCCTCCCTCAATGATCAAGCAGCGCTCCTGATAGACACGTTACTTTTCAAAAAGAGTGTGTTTAACAATCCACACAATTATACTCGTAACAAATGTAAGGTACTATACAGTTTCAAGATACTGATACCCTTTTTGTGCTGTCTTTCATGTGATTCACTTATTGATTACAACTGTTTTTTAATCATTTTCTATGACTTCAAACCAGTTGTTGACTTATTATTAACCGGATCACCCAGGTCTCTCACATTCCAACAACAAACAGAGAAGCTTCTATTCAATGATATTGTGTTCAACACCATACATGAGACAGTGCTACACTACACTGTTCAGGATCTGCCTGATTTCCACAGGCGGCAACCTGGTTCAGGATACATGGTATTGGAACACAGACAACAAACTTCCATAACACAGACAACAAACTTCCAATAAAGAAGCTACACTACATGGGTAAAGATGGGAAACTTGACACCACGCCTACTGGGGACAAAATTGGGAGCCATAAGCTTCCGAATTCGGCAGGTGGCGCCAAGGTGCATCACTGCACACATAGCTACTATTGCACAGGACAATCACAATGACACTACTTAACCCTAAACTGCTAATGCTACCAACCGCCTGTCTAATCTAACCTGGATTAGGCATGCCTCCAACACTCGCGACGATCAGAACCAGGCGAGCACCGCGGCGGTGAGCGCGGCGCCGGCTCCGACAGCCACCCTCCAGACGCCAGGCCCGCTCGCTCCACCACCCGCAGGCGCTGTGGTGGCCGTGGCGATCCTCGAGGCCGCCCTCGCGCTGGCGCCGGGGCGGCGGCCCCCCGTACCGACCCCGCCGAGGAACGGGCGGCCGGAGCTGCTCTCTTCCGAACCCGCCGCCGCGTCCTCCTCCACCACCACCCCGCCGCCGCCGCCCTTGCAGGACGCGCCCGAAGTGGGCGGCCACGCAGCAGCGCCCGGCGCTTAGCGCAAAAAGCAGCCTCCTCGTCCCGCCTCCGCCGCCCCGGTGCTGTGGGCTGCGGTGCGTCGAGGTGGAGATGGGGGAAGGCGCCCGTGACTCCGTGAGCCGTGGTTGATGATGATGATGCCACGACCCACGCCACGAGTGCGTATTTATTTATGCGCGCGGTACAGGCACTACGCCTCCACTCTCGAACCGTCTCCCTCAACTTGACAGGGCGGGGCTTTATGGAGGGCGCGGGCGACGGCAGCGAGAGCACTGGGCAGCAGCGGCAGCGGCGCAGCGAGGGCAGCGGACGCAGCGTCGCGAGGCGCCTGCAGGTTGCCCAGGCAGGACGCGTCAAGCGCGGCCAGGGCGACAGTGGCTTTATGGAGCGGAGTATTTGGGCCTTGTTTAGTTCGTGCGTAAGTTGTAAGTTTTTTCACTCTTTTTTCCATCACATTAATTTCTACCCGTATGAATGGAGCATTAAATGTTAATGAAAAAATAACTAATTATACAGTTTTGTTGTAAATCACGAGACCAATCTTTTTGAGCCTAGTTGGACTATGATTGGACAATATTTGCCAAATACAAATGAAAGTGCTACAGTTATTCAGATTGCAGTAACTTTCAATCTGAACAAGTTCTTGGACTCGTTTTCTTTTCTTTTGTTTTGTCATGTTCAGGGGATAATAAAAGCTCCCAAAAGGTGACAGTGTTGGGTCGTATCGTCGAGTATCTGGCGTGCACCGAAGTGACTGCTCGAGACGCGATTTTCGTCGCCTTCTGGACGGAACCGGACCGAGAGCGAAGTTCCAGGTCTCCCGTTGCTCTACAACTCAAGTTCAAAAAAAAAAAAAAAAAAAAAAAAAAGACTCAGGGTCATAAGGGTAGCTGACTATGAATTAGGACACTCTCAGTCATCAAACTAGATAGCAGTTTCTATTTTTATTAATTATTATGAAGCTGTAAAACTAATAATATACTCCATCCACAAAAGTCGTGACTGTCAGGCTCACTTGGAAAAGTTCCAAGTCTGTATAGAAGTTGTATTTTTCTTCCAATTTTGGAGCCTCTATTCGACCATTGCACATTCACAAAAGCTATGCACCATAGTAAAATCCATGACTTATACTACAGTTCATATATTGGTGGATTTTGAAGTGTTTAATAAGTTATTATCTATAAATAGCCATTATTAAGATGCTATTAAGCAATTAATGGCAATTGCAGTGTTTAGCATTTTTGGGTTGTTTCCTCTATACAAGTTGTATATGAAACCTTCATCTTGACTTAATTAGAACCCAAAGGTCACATGGTTGACTTTTTGATCACATCCAAAATATAAAGTTATTTTATAATCATGTTTTAAAAGATTTAAAATGCACTATCATTTCATGTGAGTCTCCTATTCTTTTTATTTCTTTTATGTTCATACTAGTGGTTAATAAAGTTCATAATCATGTGTTTAACAAATATGAATAATTTTAGTATCCTGGTCATTAAATAATATTTAATAATTATTTAATTACCTTTTTTTTACTAAATATCAAGTTTGTCCTTTATTAAAAGGGTTTGAACTATTTATTGTTATCATGGCATGTGTTGCATTTTTATCTTTAGTTATAGTTAATAACTCAGCCATATGTTCAATTAGTTCACATGCTACATTTTGTTCTATTTAATAATTTGTTTAGGGTTTAGGGTATTTTTTTAGTTATTCTCTACACTCTGATTTATTATTAACAAGTTGATATATTATAATCTCCAAAAAGTTAATATATTACATGATTATTAGTGTTTTTTTTGAACTAGTGGCGTTACATAAGGCCTGGGGTGTTACAAATTCAAAGCGCATAGCGAAACAGAGAAGAAGATGGCACCGCCCTGCCAACGGCGAGGCCGGCCCCCTAGCCGGCCGGGCGGGCCGGGCCGGGAGCCCAAAGCCGGCCAGGTTATCAGTAGTGTTGCCACAACCCACAATCCGAACTTCCAATATTGTTTTAGGCCCCCTTTGGATCCTGGGTGAAACGCAGGAAAACCGGAGGAATCCATTCCTCCGGTTTTGCTGACGTCAGCATCCTTTAGATGGCCTTTGGATGGACGCAGGAAAACTGGAGGAATGGATTCCTCCGGATTCGTTTCTCTCACGGCGGCACGGGAAAAAAAATCCACTCCAACCTCTGGTTTGCGCGAAGTCCGAGGAAGAGAGAGAGAGAGCGGCCGCCCGGAGGAGTTTCCTGCGTGCGTGAGCCAAAGGACCGACTGTGTTTACAGGAATCAAGTGCCGGCCTTTCCCGTTCCTTTCCTACGCCGTTCCTTTCCTCCATTTGCCCTGTGGTTTTCCTATGAAGCCAAAGAGCCCTTAAAGTTATTTCAGCACGGTTCCGGTTTTCATAATTTGTCCAAAATAATAACATAAACCAAAAGATGATTAAGATTCCATTACTGATAATAACATCGTGAAGTCACATGCCCAATTCTACCAAGTCACAACTCGGAAGTTCCCAAAAAACCAGAGAACATTGCAGTCCTGCAGAAAGATTTGAACGTAGCACACAATCACGCACGCAAACCTTGAACTCCTCTGTTTATTCATACGTGGTGGGTATTAAACTCAACAAGAAATCGTAAACTTGTCTACTGCACAGCTAGCTAATCGCTAAAACTCTACTGCTGCACAAGGTAATCACAATGACCCAAACTTAATTGAGTTCACAATCCCAGAACGGCGTGCACATGCCTCCCTCCACCGATCTGCTACCACTAAACTACTAGTGCTACCAACCGCCCCGTCTAACCTGGATGGATTGAGCTCAGACCCAGGCGAGCGCGGCGGCGGTGAGGGCGGCGCCGGCTCCGGCGACCCTCCACACGCCAGGCCCGCCCGCGCCACCCGCCGCGGCGCTGTGATGGCCGTGCGAGCCTGCAGCGGCCGTCCTCCCGCCGACGCCGGCGACGGCGCCCGCACCGACCCCGCCGAGGAACGGGCGGCCGGAGCCGGAGCCGGAGCGGCCTCTTCCCGACCCGGCTCCGCCACCTCTTCCTGACCCGCCGCCGCGTCCTCCTCCTCCGCCCCCGCCGCCGCCACCTCCTCCTCCTCTGCCACCCTTGCAGGACGCGCCCTGGAAGTGGGCGGACACGCAGAGCAGCGCCAGCGCCAGCGCGCAGAGCAGCCGCGTCCCGCCCCTCATCGCCAACGCCGATGCGGTGGCTGCGCGCTGGTGGTGCGTCGAGCTGGAGATGGGGAAGGGGAAGGGGAAGGGGAAGGGGAAAGCGCCCGTGACAAGGGCTCGAGGAGAGGCAGCGTCTTTTTGCCTGTTGCGGCAGGACAGCCACTGGCTACTGGTGAGGCGAGAGAACGTGGGCTTCGTGGCGCGCAATTCGCCTGCAACCGTCCTCCAATTTTTATTATGGCACCGTGGCTAGCGCTGCACGGCTACGCGGCTACGAGTATGCGCCTATGCCTACGGATCTGCAGTACAAGTTCAGTTTCGATTTCGCGTTTTTCAATTGGAAAAACGCGTGGACAAGTCCAGCACTTCGGCTTCGGATATTTTTCCGATTCGAAGGACAGCTGAGCCGCGTGGTGGACTGGTGGTACAGCTTATAGCTTGGCTGGACTCGGATAGGTGCGTACATGCGCCTGTCGCTCTTCTACAATTAGCCACGTGTTCATCGATTTCAATTATTTATAAAAAAATATATGTACTGCTTGTCTTATTTAAAAAATTATATAAAAATTTTAAATTTAAATCATTCTTTAAGAACTTTTATTAGTAAAACAATTCATAATAAAAGAAATAATTTTTTGTATAAATTTGATGTAAAAATCCAAACATTTTATAAATTGAGATAGAGAAAGTACTTTATTAACTATAAGTACTACTCCCTCCGTCTCATCAAAAAACGCAATTTTAACTTACGGTCATTGCATTTGACCATTTGTCTTATTTAAATTTTTTTTTTTTTAATAAATATCATATATCTTGTTATGATATATTTTATTATTAGAGATACTTTTATAATTGATCATTTATTTTATAATATATATAAATTTTTGAAATAAGACGGATGGTCAAAAACGACGAAAGTAAAAAATTGCGCGTTCTTTTTGAGACGAGTACTCACAATGACCCAGCATTCCGCGAGCACATGTTCTTGGCACCGGGCCGATTGATTGTTCGCGTCGAACTCTTGGGAGTTGCACGGTGTGGTTTAGAACTATAATACAGGTAGATCAAGGGCCTGTTTATTTAGAACTATAATACCACGTATAGAATTATAATTCTTCGTAGTTCATTTTTCAACTAAACTGAAATGGGCGTGCGCTGCGCTATATTCCAAACACAAACAATACCGTACCGTTACATTATTTGTTGGAAGGAGGTGGAGCAGCGCCGAACTGATTGATCCGAGCTATTAAAAATTAACATGTTTGGATGCTAATTAGACGGACTAAATGTGAACTTATTTCAAAACTAATTGCACAAAACGGTGACTAATCATGGCCTAATTTTTAGTGCTGCTGCTGCTGCTCTCGGATGACAGGGAGGTGGCCCTTCTGTTGCAAGCACGCTACAGTCTCGTACAAGCTCTTCCTCAGCGGAGTGAACTCCAATCCCAGGTCCCTGAGCCTCTGGTTGGAGAACCTGTACGGCTTCGCCATTGGCTTGCCGTCGTCTTCGCACCTGCACACATCGCATCAAAGATCCGCGAGGTTTTCAGAGCCAGCCCACCGCATCGACACGACACCCCCGGACAGAGCTGGTCGCTCGTCGGTGACGGCCACAACGACGACGATGACGGAGGTGGAGGAGGGGCTCTGTGCTTACTTGACCGTGACGGGGTACTGCGGGAAGAGGTCCCTGAGCATGGCCACGAGCTGGGCGCGGTGCAGCACGGTGCCGATGCAGAGGTACCGGCCGCGCGCGGCGGTGCCGGCCTCCACATAGGCCAGGACGTGCGCGCGCGCGACGTCGCGGATGTCGGCGTAGGCGGCGACGGCGTTGGGGATGGAGCTCTTGGTGCCCATGAGGTAGCGCGCGACGTGCTGGTTGCTGATGTTGAGCGCCTGCTGCAGCATGGGGCCCACGGTCACGCCCGGCACCACCACGGCTAGCCGCAGGCCCCGGGCGGCCGCCGCCTCGGTCGCCGTGGTCTCCGCCATCATCTTGGCGCAGCAGTACAGGTTCTGCAAGCACGGAAATTAAGGGGGTGTTTGGATTGCCCTGGCAAATTTTTTTTGCCCCTGGCCCCATCGAATCTAGTCACACATATATGGAGTAATAAATGTAGTCTAAAAAATAATTAATTACACGATTGCGATAACTTTGCGAAACGAATCTTTTAAACCTAATTAGTCCATGATTTGATAATGTGGTGCTACAGTAAACATTCGCTAATGACGGATTAATTATACTTAAAAAAAATTTGTCTCATCGCGACGAATTCTGTAATTTGTTTTTTTATTAGTATTTGAAACCCCCTTCCGACATCCCTCCGACATTCCGATGTGACACAAAAGCAAAACTTTTTCCACGCCATCCAAACACGCCCTAAACACACGCATCCATGCATGGCGGCGTCAGGGGTGACCGACGACGACGACCGAACGAAGGATCGAGTCAGGTTTTCTCACGACGTACGTCGGTTCGCTTGCAGAAGTCGTAGTCGCTCCAGCATGTCTCGTCGAGGACGGCGTCGGGGCTCCGGTTGGGGTCCATGTGGACGGCGCCGTAGGAGGAGGTGAGGACGACGCGGCGCGCGCCCGCGTCGGCCGCGGCGTTGATGACGTTCCTGGTGCCCTCCACCGCCACCGGCACGAGATCCTGTGGGCGCCCGGCAGGAGAAAGCGTAAGCAGACGGTGGCACATTAATGCTTGTGAAAATGGAAGAGGTCGTAGCAGTGATCGACGATGACTGACCGGGTCGTTGGAGATCGGAGAGGCGACGTGGAAGACGCCATGGCAGCCGGCGAAGGCCGCGTGGAGGGAGGCGAGGTCGAGGAGGTCGGCGCGGTACAGGGTGAGGCGCTCCTCGGCGCCCTCCAGAGCCAGCAGGTGCGCATTCTTGCTGTCCGCTGTGCACGTACGCACGCGCGCGAAGCAGAGGTGGTGTGAGTACAGCAAGCTCTGAACTTGATTGGAGATGGCGGGCATGGCGTACGACGGGCAATGCGATATATATGCAATGCAATGCAAGAGGTGAAGCGAATCAATCACCAGGGTCCCTCGCAGTTCCCCTGACACGGTAGCCGCGCTGGAGCAGCTCCTTGACCACCCATGAGCCGATGAAGCCGCCCGCGCCGGTCACACACACCAGCTGCTGCTGCTCCTCCTCCTCACCGCAGGCGAACGACGACGGCATGGTGATTGGTGACGCTGCCCGCCAGCTGCAGCTGCAACTAGTGGAATTAATGTGTCTGGAACGGTTCAGTCTCAGAGTGTGCGCGTGCTTTGATCTCTCTGTCACTCCTCGACAGATCGATGTGGTTGCCTTGTGCTGTGTGAACTGCGATATTTATAGCGGACGCGGGGCGATGGGCTGGGCTGGGCTGGGCTGCGAGAGGTCATGGTGGCCTGGTGGGGGAGGTGGGTAGAGAGGGCATGGTGGGCGAGGTGGTTCCCGGTTTCAGAGGCGTGCCGTGCCCTTGTGACGTACATTCCCAACAAACATAAACATCTGCGTGTTACACATGCGCGTGCGTTCTTCACATCCCAAGAAAGAAAGACACGTTCACCTAACACGAGTATCCGAATAAATAAACTATACACAACCCATAGAGATCCGTCAATTTAAAAATAGTTATACATGATACGTATCCATGCATGTTTGATATAATTGATTATTGATAAGTATTTTCTTAATGTAACTTTTGTACGGCGTGATATTTAAAGATGCACACTGTTGTAAGAAAAAAAAAGATACACATAATAGCTAACACGCATATAAACATTGAGAATCTCAAGTGAACCTTTTTGTCTCTTTTTTTATAGATAATTGCAACCCAACAATTGGTTGTTTTAGGAGCACGCATCAAGCTTTTCCTCTCTCTTTTTCTCAAATCAGCTGCGGGCCCTTACTCCTACGACACATGCATGCAAACCCTACATTTAGGAACATCTTTGAAGACTGAGCTAAAATTATCTACCACTAAAAATATAACGTTGTTAAATCTTAAAATATTCGTTCTCATGGAAAATCGAACCCAGAACCTCATGTTAAGGCTCTTGTAACCACTAGACTAGGCCCTTTCGCTTGCAATTCATGAAAATAGAAGTTGTATTATTTTCAAATTACATTATTTTGTATAATAAATTACAGTGATGAAATCATTGTGGTTTTGGCTGTATTGACTGCATCATTTGGTGTAACTGGTTATTCTTTGCCTTGGGATCAAATTGGTTATTGGACAGTCAAAATTGTTATTGTGTGTACCGAAGCTATTCGGTAATAGGGTCCCCTTTAGTGGAATTATTACGCGGAAGTGCTAGTGTGGGCCAATCCACTTTGACTCGTTTTTATAGTTTACATACCTTTGTACGGGAGTTGAAAATAAGCATAGATCCGGAGATTCCCAAATAGGTCAACCTTTTGAACTGCCTGCTGAATCCATGAGCAGGCAAGAGACAACCTGGCGAACTGAAACATCTTAGTAGCCGGAGGAAAAGAAAGCAAAAGCGATTCCCGTAGTAGCGGCGAGTGAAATGGGGCTTGACCCTAAACCGTGGAAAACGGGGTTGTGGGAGAGCAATACAAGCATTGTCTTTGCTAGGCGAAGCGATTGAGTGCCGCACCTTAGATGGCTAAAGTCCAGTAGCCGAAAGCATCACTAGCTTACACTCGACCCGAGTAGCATGGGGCACGTGGAATCCGTGTGAATCAGCAAGGACCACCTTGCAAGGCTAAATACTCTGGGTGACCGATAGCGAAGTAGTACCGTGAGGGAAAGGTGAAAAAAGAACCCCCGGTGGGTAGTGAAATAGAATGTGAAACCGTCTTTGAGCTCTCAAGCGGTGGGAGGGAAAGTGATCTCGACCGCGTGCTGTTGAAGAATAAGCCGGCGACTCATAGGCGTGGCTTGGTTAAGGGAATGGAACCCACCGGAGCCGTAGCGAAAGCAAGTCTTCATAGGGCGATTGTCACTTTGCTTATGGACCGAACCTGGGTGATCTATCCATGACCAGGATGAAGCTTGGATGAAACTAAGCAGAGGTCCGAACCGACGATGTTGAAGAATCAGCGGATGAGTTGTGGTTAGGGGTGAAATGCCACTTTCGAACCCAGTCAATATAATAATAGGATAGTGTAAATATAGCTAAAAGACAATATAAATATATAAAAAAAATCACTTGTTCGTAGAGGCTAAAATAACTGAATGTCACCTAGTCAGTTCTTTTTTAACATGGCGTCATGTTTTGACATGTACTCGGTAATATGTAACATCTTTTAACGTGATCAGAGGTAAAATATATGATTTTTTATACAATACTTTTCCTAATGTGGACAGGGATAAATAGGTACATGAGATGTCTTTATGTGTGTTCAGAAAAAGAATATTATAACTACAAGATATATACACAAAAATTTAAGTTCACCAATAGCAAAATAGCTTAGGTTAGGCCTCGAGTGTATACGTGAATAATACTAACTGCACTCTAATTGCAAGTGTACAAGTGAATTATGTCTACTAACTTCGATTTCTTTTTTTGCAAAAAATAAAATAAAATAAAAATACGGATGTACATATGGACCCATATTCTTTACTAGGCCCGCCCCTGTCTTTCAGTTTCTCAATATATGTTAGGACTTTAGAATGAGTGATATTTTGCATGTCAACAACATTTTCACAATGTCATAATTTTGTTGTTCTAGCCGACTCTCTCTTCTTCTTTTTTCCATTTGTACATGCTAGTTTCATATGTAAAAGGCTGTAACCAGCGACGGAGCTACAATGTCTTCTTTCTTCCTTAGCTCCAGCTGCCGCGGCGACATGGCGCCGAGCGGAGCCGCGAGCAGCGAAGGGGTCGAGGAAGATGACTGGTTCGTTTTGCTGGGCCATTTTTATTTCACTAGATTAGCCCTACAAGGCCCAGTTTGTTTCCCAAATGACCAAATCCCCAATCCACAAACAGTCCAACGGTCCATTTCAATCAAAAAAAAAAAAAAAAAAAACAGTCCAACGGAATCGCACCCGTCGTCAGGCGCAGTTCCGCTCCGCATCGACGCGGGCGCGAGGCAGCCGCCGCCTGCCGCCACGCGCCAGCCGCGTCTCGCCACCCCGCTCGCCGCTAGCCCGCTCGCCGGTCGCCGCAGGCGCCACCGCGCCAGCGCGGCCCACTGCCCGTCCGCCTGCCAGCCGCCGCCAGGAGCGGCCCACCGGCCACCGAGGAGCAGGAGCTAGCTCCGTCCCTGATGGAGGGAGAAGGAGAGGAGGAGGAGGGGCGTGAGGCACAGGTACAGAGATACAATCACTTCATTGTTAATCACTAATTGGTTTTATACAATTTACAGGTTCACCCATTCTATGTTTTTTGTAATTGCAATGCATGGATCAACTGATAAAGAACTATTAATTTATTCTGAAAATTTGAGGTAACATCTTGTGTGGTTCATCCACCTTTCACCATAATTTGAGTGATTCTAGCTTTTTCGCTATAATTTGTGCAATCGTAGTATGTGAATATAGTTTGATTTGGGCCATAAGCTTTTTCGTTATCTTCGTGTTAGAACTCACACCTATCATTTTTTGCTGGCTCCGCCACTGACTATAACCCAAAATTTGTTTTATGTTGGGCAGTAAATTTACATTCTAGCTGACTCTTTTTTGATTCTGTTTTATCAGGTTTTCTGAACATGTCATTTTGATTATTATTAGTTATTTTGTGCAAAGGTGCATATCTTCATGCTATCACTGTACTTACTGAATGGCTTTCTGATTATATTTCAGGTTCATATGGCCTGTGTAATGCAAGGGCGTAGGTAAATCTAGATGAATGCTTCACTTCATTCCCATTTAGCTATCAGTTTTTTTCACTATTTTCATAAGACATACTTCTTTACTTAATGTACACCATGTCAGTTGAATGTTCCTTGCTATTTTATTTAATTTTGTTACAACTGTTTCATGGACTTCCTCAAGAATGTGAATGCTAGACATCAATCTAAATACTCCTGTGAATATTGTTAAACAAACATCATCATTTATATTTGTACCACACTGTTCAGTGCTAAAGTTTCTTTTCTGAATTATTATCACAATGCATAGTTAAGTTATTGTATTCTTTTTTTACTTTATTGTGATTCAGAGTTGGAGTGGCATACTATGATTCAGATACACGCCAACTTTTTGTGTTAGAAATCTGGGAAGACAGTGATGGGGAATTTCCTCTGATTGATCTTGGTATGTTCCTCACATAAATAGAAATCAAGTTTGCTTCCTATTTGTTTGGAATATAGACATAAGGGCTGCTATTGTAAAAAAGACACTTACGTATGTCTTCCAATATATTCAGAAATGGAACTTTTTTGTCTTCCAATATATTCAGAAATGGGACTTTTAGGATTGGTAGTAAATGAAATCATATATCTGACACTGTGATCCTGGTTTTGCATCAGTGAAATTTCAGTCAAAACCGAGCACAATATACGCAAGCACAAAAACAGAAGAAGCACTTTTGTCGGCTTTACAACGAAATGGTACGGCCACAACCACTTCTTTGAACTGATGTCTTTAGTTCTTTTGATGGGTTTGCATGAAATCATGCAGATGGTAATGATGAGGCTCCTGTTGTGAAGCTCATGAAAAGCTCAACATTCAGCTATGAGCAAGCCTGGCACAGGTTAGTTGCTTTATATACTGTTCACATAATGTAGTAAGAGGTATTATTTCTGTGGCTTATAATATTCCTTGCATCAATATATAAGGATGGTCACAATATTGTCTTGATTTGCATAGTACAACATTTACAAATACACTAAATTGCTCGACATCCTTTTGGATTGCTCTTGTATTCCTTCTTTAACATGTAGTAACCAAATTCGTCATGCTTTGGTGCAAAATTGCTTCACTTTAGTAATATGTATGCGATGATGAGTTTTGCATTATTAATTTGTAACCAGAATACTCTGTATTAGCTAAACATCTTACAACCATGCTTAGTCTTGGTCCATGTGGAAAAAGGGACAAGAAACACTTTATTAGCTATGTGATGACCTAAGCTATGACTATCAATTTTCTTTTTGTCTATATCTCTATTCTGGGACTTGCATGTGAAGAAACAAAATAACAAGCGCGATTTCTTCTTGTAAAGTTCACCATAATTAGTAACCACCAAGCCTCATAGTATTTTTGTTATCTATCTCAGTGATATCTTTAAGCTGATAACTTGATGATGTAATACTTTGTATATGCATATCTAAACTGCAGATTGATCTACTTGAAAGTTGCAGCTATGGACGATGGACTAAGTGCAAAAGAAAGGATATGCTTTGTAAGTGATCTTAAATGAGAAAATCTTGCCACACTAATTGCTTTCTTACATGTTTCAATTCGCCTCCTATTAGAAATATTAATTTTATTGCAAGTACCTGTTAATTGCATCTGAGATAAAAAAAAATATTGTTGGGCCAATAATACGTGAATATGTGATCAAGCACTGCAAGAAGGATTGCTATTTCCCTCAAAAAACAAACAAAGGATCGCTACCCTACTGCTTTTCTCATTCCATTCTAAACTGATATTATCCTCTACTTTTCTCATTCTATTCTAAATTCAGTCACTGATAACCACTGATTATTTATTATCTTTTCTATTATTCCTTTTCTACTCCCAATCTTGTTATCCATTTCTAGTTACGAGATGGAATATCTTCTTGGTTTACTTGCAGCTTAATTCCATGATGGATCTTGGAAGCGATGTTCAAGTTCGTGCTGCCGGAGGTCTCCTAGCCGTATTAGACAACGAGAGACTTCTTGACACCATTGAACAGATGGAAGGTGGAGCATCCATTGCGATCGATTCCGTGGTACAGATCTCATTTTATCCTTTGATGATATGAGATAAATCGAACACACTGATGTGTTGAGATTTAATTACATCTTCTGTCATGGGCAGTCAGCTGAGCTTATGGTTCCAGACGGCAGGCAATATGTCAGATTAGATCCGACCTGACATACTGCTGCCCTGGCCAGTCCCCGTAACCAACAGACTGCCCATGACATCTTCCAGTGATAGTCTAGTTTGTAACCAACATAATTTTTTTATATATGTTCTGGAAATATGGACTAAACACTTTTTTACCAGGTTGGCATTCTCCTATCTATTTTTTAGTTAGCATTGAATGCCTTGACTTATACTCACAGAGATAAGTTCCTTAAACTCGATGCAACTGCTCATGAAGCACTACAGATTTTTCAAGTAGATAAACACCCTAGTTACATGGGAATTGGAAGGGCTAAAGAAGGGTAAAAAATCTTTCATCAAGGATTCAAGTTTTTTGTGCTAGTTTTTGGCTGGCGTCCAATTTTTAATAATACTGTCAAACTGCAGGTTCTCAGTTTTTGGCATGCTCAACAAGGTAAAAACCTCATTTTTTATTTACTTCTTCTCTGAAAAGCACTGACTGTGTTTTTTGAATTTAGTGTATCACGCCAATGGGAAGACGCCTCTTGAGGTATCTCTTGCCTCTGATAATAATGATGCAATAATGATAAGCCAAATTTGTATTAACTATTACTTTTTTTTTTGGTGTCAGGGCATGGTTCCTACGTCCTATAATTGATATTGATGTCATAAATAATCGCCTGAACACAGTATCCTTATTCACTTTCTCAATTCTTGATGCCTACTAGGCGCCATTAGTTTTATGTACTGTTTTCCTAGAAATGGCAGATAACATTCTTTCTTTGCTGTGAAGAAGTAATGTCTGCATTGCGTGAGACTTTAAAGTCTGTCAGAGATGTTCCCCACATGCTCCAGGTTAAGTGGCGATACATACAAATTAATGTGGTGTTATTTGTACCTCCTTTGGTTGTGAAATTATAGTACAATCATAACCCCTTTAGGCCTGTTTCAATATGTCATAGAAAGACCCTTTTCAAAGATAAACTGAACGCTTTTATAGCTTTAGTTATGCTCTATTTATGGAAAACTGGCCTCAAATTCTCCTCCTGAGTTTGTTGGGTCTTGTGGTAGTTCAGCCTGCACTTGCTCCCAAATTGTTCTGTGGTCTGATATTTTCTTTTGCCCACCCTGTTCTTGCTATAAATATTGTGAATTTAGCATAACATAGTACACATCTTGTTTCTTATAATGAACAGTGAATGAAGGCATTGTTTTGGTTTATATATGGTAAAACAAAACCTTGTGCTTATTATAAGTATCTCCAAGCATGCTGATTCAGGTCTAGAGCTCTTAATACTCATGCCTGATATTTGTTTTTTCTATAGAAATTCAACTCTCCAAGTTCCTTCTGTACAAGCAGTGATTGGAACACATTTCTTAAGGTACCCCAAAAGTTTTGTTTGAATACCTACATTTAGCCTGGGAGATAGAAAACATGTCTTTTTTAGATCATTAGTATTTTTATGCCTGCATGTTTGTGCAGTGCAGTACTAATTGAAAACTTAAATTTCAAATTCCCTGGTCTCCGCAAGTAGGCATAACACCAAGCCATGTTTGTTATATTACTTATTTTACCAGTGTAAATATTAAGATAAGTAGTTAGAATTTCTGGAAGGAAATACCTGAAAATTTTCATGATGATCTTTTGATTATTGCTTCATAGCATTCGTCATGCAACATGTTTTGGTTACCAGTGTTGGGAAAGTAAGATTATCAGTCATAGTTGGTGCATGGTTTTTATTATCATAATTTCTATGCCTTCTCTTGTCAGAACTTCTAGTCTTCAAGTATGTAAAGCTCCTCTATACAACTAGGAGTACTTAGGACTAACTGTTTGATTTTAAGGGAAGTGGAACTTAGAATCCAGGACCTAATTACTACAACCATGTGCCTTATCACTATTGTCAGGTATACTTTGTATAATTTTTTTAAAAAATAAACTTAATCATTTTGAATGAGTTCTTGTTTTTGGCCTTTCTCTTGCCTAGCAAGTTTACTATTTTGCATAAACTATGACTGAAGTGTTACATATATACAGTGTCATAAAAAAATTCTGTCTTCTCCCCATTTACTTATGGTATAGGGAAAAGTCTACGTAACCCCCAAACTATCCAGGGTTGTCTACTTCACCCCCTCAACTATGGAACCGTCTATTTTACCCCCTAAACTTTCCAAAACCGGTCAAATTACCCCCCCTCTCTCTAAGCAGTTTTAGATGGTGATTTTGCTACAGTGACAGTGGTTTTGTCCTTTTCAGTGTATTTGCTCTCTGCTGCATATAAACAAGATTTTTGAAGTAGGAATATCAGAGCATCTGGCAATTAAATTGCAACATATGAACATTGATTTGATTGGAAAGGTATCAGTCTCCCAAGGGAGAACCATCAGTTCCACCAATCCGATACTGAAATTTAGACAAGTTTCATGTGGTTATAGGATCCTTTTCCTCATTGTGCATCCTTTATGTTTTCAGGCAAATTCTTCCATTACAGCAGAGTTGGATTATGTGTCAG
This sequence comes from Chrysopogon serrulatus, assembly GCA_015844335.1. Lineage (NCBI taxonomy): Eukaryota > Viridiplantae > Streptophyta > Magnoliopsida > Poales > Poaceae > Chrysopogon > Chrysopogon serrulatus. The sequence continues at coordinate 93,857 of JADLZL010006595.1, forward strand.
ACCTGGTCAGTTCAAAACTTTGTCACGTTTCATTTTTATTTGGACATATTGCCACCTTTTATTTGTACGCTTAATAGAAAAATATGCACAAAAGTACCGATGGGCACAATAAATGGTTTGACTGCAAAACTTCTTAAGCATCACATTTTTTTTATCAGGCAATGTAATGACCAAGTCTTCTCCCACTCTCTTTCTAGAGATCTATGTTATATCTTATCTCATTTTGTGCTAGTGATATAAGTATCATTACACATTATACATGATGAACTTCTATAGTGCGATTTTTGGGTATTGTTAAAAAGTTTATGAAATAATGATTTGTGAAACTTGTTGCTTCACTGAACAAAAATTATACGCTTCAATGCATTCTTCTATTACGCCCAATCCACTGACCAAGTGCTTGGAGTCAGACATGGTTGACACTTTGTTTTTGACTGCAATTAACTAAGCACATATAAAGTAATGATAAATATATGTCGCCCTCAGTATCCAGGCCGTTGCCTGGGATTGGTAAGATTCGTTTTGACGGTAGGCTGTGACTGTGTTTCTTCCTCCTCCACCTTCTTCCTCACCTCATATTCCTCTGCCCCCATCTGTACCTCCACCGTGCGTGTGCTCCCCCCCCAGCACTGTGTCCATGACTTGACGTGGGTCAGTGCTCTAGGTCAAGCAGTGGTGTGAGAAGCTGCCAGTTGATCCTTGATTTCGCAGCCGCAGCCAGGAGGACACAGGGAGGAGAAGAGGAGGTCATGAGGGAGCGGGGCCATGGCTGGCATGTGAGTTGTCTGCGAGGAAGCCAGGTGGTGAGGAAGAGGAAGGCAGCTTTGTTTTCTCCCGTCTGTTTCAGTTAAGGTGGACGCTGCAGATAAGGAGGGTGCCAAATCCACTCTCATAAAGTAATTGAGAAATAGGAGGGAAAATATCGACAATCATTCTTTTGTTCATCTTTTTTGTCTCTGTAACATTTGCTGTGTACATCTTCATTTTAAATGTTTGGGTGACCATTGATAACTATCTGGTTTTTGCCAAATATTTTGGTTCTTGCTATCGTGACAATTTTCTTTTGTGTGTTGAGGCATTTTGATGGAAATGGCAACTATTTATTGCTACTACTGATGAAGACAGTTTTTAGGGATCTGTTTTTTTACTGTCTCATACACTGTTAATTGGTAATCATGTCCTTCTGTTATTGATAGGTAGTTGGTGTGATTGATGTTCAACGGGGTAAGGAGAAAGGCTATGAAACCATGGTAAAAGAAGGGTTATGTGATGAGGTCAGACTTGCTTTTTTCCATCCTTGAGTTGTATTCTATAGTTTCTTAATGATGATACACAAGACTCCTGCGTGTTTGAGGAAAAAAGTTCTATTGTATGAAGGATTTAATTTAAAATAAGTGTGGAAAATTCCCTGTCTCTTCTTTCAGTGGCGGTATTCGTTCTGCATAACTAGAATGTATGTGGTATTTACATGCTGTGAAACTGCATAAAGACAAGCTTTTGTCTCCATCCTTATCAGATGTTGCAGGTTTATATTGTATTTTGTTATTTTAATAAAGAGTTAAATGCACCATAGGTCCATTAACTTATGCGTGTGTTTCAGTTAGGTGCATCAACTCTAAAATTTGATTTCTGAAACTTTTTAAGTGATTCACTGCAGGGAATTACACCTTCTTTTGACCCTTAGATTCAACTTCTGGGTCCATAAACCTTTTAAGCTGTTCACCGCGGGTCCATACCCCGTCATTTGGCCCTTCTATCTGACTTGGTATGTGGAATTAGCAGCCAGCATCGCATGAAGCCGAGCTCAGGCCAAACCCATGCTTTTCCCCTGCCCACGCTGTGCTCCTTTCCACGCCCTCAAGTCTCACCACCACCATTACCGATCACCGAGCTCCCACTATCAATGCTGTTTCTCGCCTTGCACTTCACCTCTGTCCTAGAAATGAGCTGTATGGAGTCTATCTCTGCCTCCTCTACCCTTTGCGCTCGTTGAACAAGCCGTGTTGGAGCTCCTAGCCTGCTATACTGCAGCTGCCATGGTCGAAGCTCGCATGCGCCGCCATTCCCATCGGTGTAGGCCATCATTGCTTCAACGAGTTCATGGTTGAGTAGTACACAGTCCCCTTGTACCGCACACATGCACACATTTGGGCAAGTCTATGCGGACCCACCATTTCCACTGCCGTCTTCTACCTTCTGCCTGTTGTTGACCGCCGGACAGGCACGCTCGTGGCCGACCCGCTGCTAGCCTCCATCGGACAACCTAAAACCACCCTTGGGTGCCCGATGGCGGTGAAGCTTCGCGGTCGCATCCATTGGCGCTGACAAATGCTCCCTTGGCTGAATCCTGCTCCTCCCCGGCATACGTGTGCCTATGATGATTTGGGGAAGAGCAAAGAGGAAGGAGATGACTCGTGAGACACACGCGCTGCCGTGCGCCCCAGGCCTTAAATCACGCGTCACCGTCCCCTGCGCTTGTGCTGCTTGCTGGTGTTGGCGCTCACCACCTTGCCTGCCACACGCTGCCGCTAAAGGGCAGCAGAGCGAAGAAGGAGAAGGGAGGGAGGAGGGGCTAATTGCAAATTTCATGCTATGCTGACTTTTGACTCTGCATGCCATGTTAGATATGAGTCAAATGAAGGGGTATGGAGTATGGACCTGTAGTAAACGACTTAAAAATTTTATTGACCTAGAAGTTGAATCTAAGGGCCAAACCAAGGGGTATGGACTAGCAGTGAACCACTTAAAAAGTTTATGGACCTGAAAATCAACTTTTAAAGTTGATGGACCTAACTGAAACCCCCGCATAAGTTAATGAACCTCTGGTGTACTAAACTCTTTACAGGCATTTCTAGATTGTCATGTAGTTGTTATTGAAGTTATGGACACACTTGTATAATTCAGTATCATCTCTTTATTTTGAGCAGCTGGATGAGCTGAGAATGGTGTATGAAGGTTTACCTGACTTTCTGGAGCAGGTGACAGGTCTTTCAAACCTAAATTGAATTTGAAACATCAAGTCTTTATGTATTTATTCTGTAATTTCTGACAGTTCATTCGCTTCTAGGTGTCAGATAATGAAAATGCTTCTTTCCCTTTCTCACTTGGATGCAGAATACCTCCAATAATAGTCTATATACACCAAATAGGTAGGGCTTCCTTATCTTTAATTAGAACTCTACTTTTTTTCCCCTTTGATTTCATATTACCTAGCCTTCTGTTATGTGAAACTTTCGAGTTACTATTATGTGATCAAACTTAGCCTGTTTCCTTCTTATTTCTTATAGAAGTATTCTAATCTCTTGAACTTCAACTAAACCCTATTTCCAAAATGGCTATCTACCTTAAGAAGTTGAATAGTGCTAAATCTGCTTGTTGATTTTTATTTTTGATACATGATACATTACTTAAATTAAGCTTGTTCTCTAGTTATATACTTAAAGGTTAATGCACACAATAAATCTTCTGACGTCGATTTGAGGGATGTTTAAATGTGGTCTCCACTTCGTGATAGGTTGGGATCATGGTTAAGCTGATGATGTTTTGTACTATCATCTGTATTATGTTCAAATATTTGATGTATTGTTTGCTTTAAGGAGATAATGGTTTGATTTTGTCTGCGGATAAATTTGAATTTTAAACAATTAACATAGTTTCTACTCTGGTATAATTTATGTGTCTTGATTTCTATATCATCACATTTGCTACTTCAGGGTACCTAATGTGCTTTTTCGATGAGAAGATTAGTGATGCCTTGTTGGCAGGACTTCCAGATTACGAATTTGCGGTATGCAGTGTCTTTATTCCTTTTCTAGTTTAATTTGTTTGCTAGGCAATAAATTTGTTTTCATCAGTTTTCAGAGGAAGGTGAGGAGAGAAGGTTCTACTATCATACCCAAAAGACTAGAGAACTGGACAACCTTCTTGGAGATATTTATCATAAAATTCTTGGTAGCTTCTGCGCTCCTTTTACTTCCTTTTTATCTTGTTATACTATAGTTATTTCTTCATGAAATTCTACACATGATTGCTGTTTATTTTATTGAAGTAAAAGTTCAGGTATCTATAGTCTATACAAGTCATATATGTATGCATGTAAGGTTATCTGCACAATTTAGGGCTAGAAGTAAAACAAAATGGCTGGAGTTTGTATAATTTAAGTTTTTGTTTCTAATTGATCCCTTTCCTTTGTCAAAGTCAAGTTTATTTATTTTCTGCTTTCTGGACTATTAATCCTGTTTAGACCCACGCATGGAGGACCTTTTTTTATGCTTTTGAAAATGTATTGGTCTATTGGAAACTTGCACAAATATTTTGTCTCATAGCTGTTCATATTTCATACAGACATGGAGAGAGCTATCATAAGGGATTTAGTGTGCCGCGTCCTTCAATTTCTACCTCAGCTGACAAAAGCTGTGAGCTTTGCAGCAGAACTTGATTGGTATGTATGCTTTTACTGGGCATACAAATAGTATAGAACATATTACTGATAGTACATCAGTTAATGTGCTCTTCTTGATACTGTTACACCAGTATTTTATCATTAGCAATTGTTGCCCGCCAAAACAATTATGTGAGGCCCATCTTAACTGAAGATTCAATACTCGAGATACATAATGGCAGGTTAGTATTTATTTTGTTGATTTACAAATTGCATGATAGTTATCTATAGTCTTCAGTTTTACAATGTCTACAACCTAAACTTACTCCCCGTAGTTAGACATGCTTTGCAGGAAATGACTGTTGATACCTTTGTTCCAAATGATACCAAAATTCGTGATGCAGGTGAATAGTGCTTGCAAGATTTATGAACCTTCATTCTTGTGGCACCAAGAATTATTGCAAAACTTTGACATAAGATTTTTTCTTAGGAAGAATAAACATAATAACTGGGCCCAACTACTCAGGAAAAAGCATTTACATTAAGCAGGTAATTGACTTCTACAATACTTCCTGTCTTATCGAAAACAAATTATAGGAAAGATCAATTTTCATTGGAGATCTGCTTTCAGGTGGCCTTGATAGTTTTTCTTGCTCATATTGGAAGCTTTGTCCCAGCTGATTCTGCTATTGTTGGATTGACAGATAGGTTGGTCTAACATATAAGCACTTTCCTTGTATTTCATATGGTTTATATGTTAGAAAAGATTATGTATTACGGTTTTAGATCAAAAAGCATATGTATGTACACGCATGGATTTGGACCATCCTTGACATGCTCTAGAATCTTTTGCAGGATATTCTGTGCAATGGGAAGCAAATCCATGACAACCGAACAGTCAACTTTTATGATCGACTTACATCAAGTTGGAACAATGCTCAGGTATCGTGATAGTGACCCTGAAGCTTGTGGTCTCATCTTTCAGCTGTAGGTTTGATGCTCAATTTGTTTTTCAGGCATGCAACATCAAGGTCACTGTGTTTGTTGGATGAATTCGGTAAAGGCACTCTAACGGAAGGTGAGAGTGGGACCACAGGAAATCTAACTCTTTTCTGTTTTTCCTCAACATGGCTCAAGACTACGTTTTCCTTTCCTGATTATTTTGTAGATGGCATTGGTCTGCTTGGAGGTACAATCAGTCATTTTGCAAACTATGATTCCCCCCCGAAGGTTAGATAGCTATCTTCGGAAATGTTGTTTTAGAAATTCAATCTGATAGGTTTGCCAGTCTGGTCTTGTGGGTCTCCTTTCAATCACTTTGAATTTGTGAACTTCATTGCATGATTTGATTAGCTCAAAGTTTCTGCATTCTAATTGTTCTTATAATTTCCTCCTGATTATTTTTAGTTCATTTAGTAAATTGATGCCATTTTCTGCTTAGAGAATTGAGCTTTGAATTAAAAAAAAACTACTAGACTTTAGAAATTGATAGTACTGTTGGATTGTAATGTATATGAATAGGAAAAATTTATCAGGTCAATTTCTCAAATCATATCATTTTCCCCCTGTTCCTTCCATGTTTATTCCATTCATGATGCTTTTGCACAAAAATGTATTTTGACATTATACATTTCTCAGGCACGAGTAAAATTATTGTCCATGAACATGCAAATGCTTGGCATATTAAATGTAACTGATTAGTTTGATCAATGAGTAAAAAATGCATCAATTAGACATTATTGGCACCTTGATGCCTTGGATTCTTTCTGTATTATGGAGGGAACATCTTGATGCCTTGAATTCTTTCTGTATTATGGAAGGAATTATGTGGTTTTGCGTCACACTCACACCTGCGGCCCTACATCCTGTAGCATATTAACCATATAATAACTTGTTTTCTATGTCGTTTGCCATACTGAATGGGAACAAAATAAATTGGTGTGACTGCTGATTGGCTCTTGTAGATCTCGTAAATGGCTTACCCATACATGGAAGTCAATATATTCTATGGTGCTTAAAACTAGCCAGCCTAGCATCAAAATTTATGAGTTCAGTATGTTGCGATATTGTCTAATTATTGCAGGTCCTTTTGTCAACTCATCTGACAGAGATCTTCACCGAGAACTACCTACCACAGGTTAATAGTCGATGTCCATTTGCTGATGCATAGAAACAATTGTTTTCTTTTTCAGTCAGTCTTGTCTAGTCCTGTTCATAACAAGAATAAATCTGAGACATTTGCAGTCTGAACATATCAAATGTTATACCATGAGTGTTCTGAATCCTGATGGACAGATGAGCAATGAAGATATCATATTCCTTTATCGGTAACTAGACAAGAAACCAGCCATGTTTTATTCTTGTTCCTGCTTTGTTTTCCTTGAGTACTAATTCCTTAATTTGTAATGCACATGATGAAGGCTTGTACCTGGGCAAGCTCACTTAAGCTTTGGTAAGCTTACGTACTGCACTGCATTTCCAACAATCGCTATGGATCCTTTTGAATCACTTACAAGGTAACCCTTTTTTTTGGCCTTGCAGGTCTGCATTGCGCATGGCTTGCTGGTACGTACCTGGACGAACTTCTGACCACCTGGCATGCCTTAATAACATGATTACTTTTTCAGTGAAACCATAAACTACTGCACTGTTCAGATTGGTATTGTCATCATTGTTTTGCTTCAATTAAAAGCTGCGGTCGTACTGAAGTGGTTGACATGTTAATTTGATGTGCCATATAAAATTTACCTACAAGTTACACTGTCACGTGGATGGTTTCCAGAGATGGTACAAAGGATATCATGTTACTCTAAACTGCAATTTAAATATGGGCCTCCTGTTTGCCTGTTAGCAGGTGTTCCAAATGAAGTCGTCCAGAGAGCTGACAGTGTTTTGGAGGACATACATTCCAAGAAACCTATGAGGCGCGTGATCAGTGAGAAATTAACAGCGACAGACAAGCAGTACCAGGTGCATGGCTTGGCGCACAATGACATTTAACGACAAAGAACATCTATGCTGATGTTACATACAAACTTGGGGAAAAGACGTTCTAACTGAATGTAATAAATCTTTGTTAAATTTCAGGATGCAGTGACTAAACTGATGGCCTTGGATACACAGAACGGTGACCTGAATAGCTTCTTCCAGGAACTATTTCCCTCCGAATTGTAGCTCTTGAAATCAAGACTTGTACAGGAAAAATGATGACAGTTGGAATGAGTACTGGGACCTACAGGAAAAAGGGTGAAAGTTGGAATCCTATTTGTTACATGTACCGCCGTTCATGTGTTGCGCTGTTGGCAGCTTTACATGTCAACTCCTGCTCCCCCTCTGATACTCGGAAGTGTCAAAGTATAGAATGAATGAAAGTATAGACCATTTCTGTAGTTTGAGCACATATTGATGTTGTAATGTATCTGAACTCTAATCGCTTGGATTTACGCACGATACGGTGAGGCGAGATGCCAAAGATCACAGAATAAGAGCACGCTTGGATGTACAGGCTGCATTCGGCATGGCCTTGGTTTCGACTTCGGAGTCTACCTTGTTTACCAACGCGGACGGTCTGCAATAAATCACTGATTGTCCTTGACGGTGTGATACCAGCAAGCACTCTTTAGTGAGTGTCGGCCATCGAGCCTACTCGCGACGCCCTGCAGCTCAGGCAGGGTGTGTGTGTGCCGGTGGGCCTTATATTCAACAATTTGTTTTTGACACTGATGTTTTATATTTCCTCTTAAGAAAAATATTATCTTGCATATTTCGCATTTTAGTGCATATGATTAGTTCTTTTATAAATTTTAATGCAAATCTTCTTTATTGATACATGCTTGATAAATCTAGTGCATGGTGTATTTTTTTTAAAAAAATAATGATAATCTAGAACTAAGGTTAAAAAAAGAAGAAATTTCTTCTATCTCTCGCCCTATCATCCGACCGTCTACTCTGCACTTTTTTTCCATCTCTCAATCCCTCATTAGCATTATTGCTTTGAGTTTAGAGTTGCAAAACATTCGGTGACGTTGCACTGTTCATCTCATGGGCTAGCCGCCCAAGCCTGTCAACATCAAGTGACACGTGCGGTTGTGTGTCTCGCCTTCAACCATTTTAAAAGTGCATATAATAGACACATATTTAAGTCAATCTCATATTAGTTTTCCATATGAGATTAATTAATTATTACACTAGTATTTATTATGGATATTGAAATTTATTTATCTAAGGTTAGATCAAAACCAATAATTAAGATCAACAAAAACAGTTAGCTAATACTATTGATCTGTGCACCACACCGTAAATTGTACTCCCTCCACTTCATACTATAATAAAAACGTTTTGGTATTTCTAAATTTATAATAAAAGCTATGAATCTAGACATAAAATATATCTACATAACAAAAGTTATGAATATAAAAAAAAAAATCAAAATATTTTATAATTGTAGAACCAAGAGAGTATGTTTATTACAACGGAATGTTTCCTATAGTAAAATAAAATTTTAAACATGAGGAGCGAATCAAAAGTGTTTCGACCATATGTCGACGAGGATTGTTCCACTCCACTCGACTCCATCCATTTATTCAATTCCGTTGAGAATCAAATAACTATCGAAAAGAAATTCTATCGAAGCGAGCAAATAAAATAAGAAATGAAAAAAGAATTTTTAAAAAATGCCTCCGTCTCGATAGGTCGGCAGGAATCCAGAGCCTAGAGCCGTGTGGGGATGCATAATTTAGCCGGCTTCCCTCGGCACGGCGGTTCGCCCACCTAATTATACGCACCACACGCCTATAAAGCCAACAAACCCGGCGGAGGGGCGAACAGCTCCTCGTGGTCAAGTCTTATCCGCCCTCTCTCCTCCAACCGCGTGTGCTCCACGCCTCCTCCAGGAAAGCGAGAGGTGAGCACGGTCCCCTCCCCTTTCCCCTCCCTTCGATTCATTTCGTCTCCTTCTTAGCTCTAGGATTTGGGGATCTGGAGGGGTTCGATCGCTTCTCGCTGCGAATCGGCTCTGGTATAACTGACGGATCTCGGGTCGTCGTCTCCAGAAGGTCCCTATTTTTGCGGGGTGTTGGTGTTTTGTCCTGCGATTCATAGATAGAGAGTATGTTTGTTTGTTCACGACGTCTGGGCTGCGGGGATGTTGATGAATTGATTGGATCTGTTCTGTTCGGGGCTTCGTGGAATTTTTATTCCTTGCGGCTACTCTGTCGAATCATGGGGTTTCGACCCGATTCGTAGGCGTACTCCCTGTTTTGGATGGGAATTAGGCGTGTTTGTAGGGTGGGAAGGGAAGTAGGCGTGTTTGTAGTATCCAGGCTTCGATTCGTCAACAGAGATTAGAAGACCTGTGATGGGATTTGAGGAATCTGGATGGATTTTTGTCTTGCACGTTTCTAGATCTATTGTTCATGAGGGTGATTTTGGAACCCTGGGGTTATGTTTGACCGAGTATGGTGTACGTAGATGATTGTCAGTAACTTGCTGACTGCTACCGTCCTATCTCTGCATCATCGATCTGTGCTAGTTTCTGTTTGGTACTTCTCAGATGTTTTGGCTTGTGTAGCATGTGATTGATCTTATGATTTTGTTGTCAGCTTCTGCATAAGATCAACAATTCAAAGCGTGATCAGCTCGGTGCCAATCAAACTTCAACAACCAAGTTTCATGTCTGATCTCGACGTCCAGCTTCCATCTGCCTTCGGTATGTTTAGTTTGCACAACAATGATTCCATGATTTCTTACGATGTGGTTTGACATAGCATGTTCGATCTTCCTGAATAGATCGATGACATGACGTGGCATGTGCAAGAATTTCATCTTGATTATGGTTCTGATTGATATATATACCTGTGTGCTTGCGAATCTGATGGTATGACATCATCTCTGATAGATCCGTTTGCTGAGGCAAATGCTGAGGACTCTGGTGCTGGTCCCGGGACAAAGGATTATGTGCATGTGCGTATCCAGCAACGCAACGGCAGAAAGAGTCTGACTACAGTCCAGGGACTGAAGAAAGAGTTCAGCTACAACAAGATCCTCAAGGATCTCAAGAAGGAATTCTGCTGCAATGGTACTGTAGTCCAGGATCCAGAGCTAGGCCAGGTAAGATGCGAGAGCAATGCGTTTCAAGTTCACAAAATTTTATCTGCTGTTTGTTGTGGGTATACTGATGATGTGTTTGTCCTCTGCAGGTCATTCAGCTCCAAGGTGATCAGCGCAAGAATGTTGCTACTTTCCTAGTTCAGGTATTCAGAATCTTCAGAGCTGAATACCGTTTCAACAGATTGATTGATGAATTCTGTCTGCTTATACTAATCATGTAATTGTTGTCTTTGTAGGCTGGGATCGCGAAGAAAGAGAACATCAAGATTCACGGGTTCTAAGGGACCTGTAAATGCTTGTGCCCTGTATTTGTGCGCCCACATATTGGGAAGATTGAAGCAGCGACAATTATTAGTCATTGCTTTCTTATTCTTATATAAGAACACAAGAACTATTGTGCTATTGTCAAGTGTGCCTTGCTTGATGCAAGTTGTGTTTTCGTCTCATTGTTATGTGCGGCCAGCATATGTGTATGGCTTGTATGGGTTATTGCCAACTTAATAAAAGTACTTTCTGTTTGGCTATATTAAGCATTGATGTTTGTCTCGTGCATTTTCTGAGACCTTTTAGCGCATGTGGTGTTCCAGCAAATGTGTCATGCGTCTTCCGCTGGCCTCTGGTTGCTCCGTGCCCATATTCACGGGAGTCGGGCTGCTATTTTTATGCGTAACCGCGCAATTCAAGAATCCCGTGGCAGCCTGATCCTTGTTTTTTTGTCGATTCTTCTAGAATTGAGAGCAACTGCGTGACGATTGTTTTCCAGATCAGTTTCTGAAAGGTGTGGTTTGTAAACCGCAACTACTGTTGCCGGATTAACTCAGCATCCTTGCCTAGCACTGCGTGTTTTTAGTGCCAATGAGCATACTCTGTTTGGATGACCTAAAACCAGTGTAAAATACCAGTCCACAAACCGCAACTACTGTTGCCGGATTAACTCAGCATCCTTGCCTAGCACTGCGTGTTTTTAGTGCCAATGAGCATATCTGTTTGGAAGACCTAAAGCCAGTGTAAAATACCAGTCCAAAAGTTATCCGAGTCTGGTTCAGAAAAGTCTGTTTGGATGAGTTGTATTTAAAAAATCAACTTACACCGGTAACAGCTCATTACACCTTGAAAAATAGGGATTTGCTATATTTCAGGTGCCTGAAATCAAGCATTTTTTCAAGCGACATCTGTAGACCACCAGATCAGCATCCAATGCTCAGGAGTTGTTTCCGTATGCTAGCAGATCTTATCGGGCTCGCGAATCAACCCGTTTTGGAATAACATATGCTAACAGGTCCGCCAAACCTTAACGGGTTCTTAATAAAAAAAAACCTTAACGGGTGCATAATCCGACACCCGCTAACTGAAGGTGGTGCTCGTTTGAACCAGAATTGAACCATTGGCTCGGTAAACACACTTACAAGCTTACTGACGAAACAACAACTCTGCCAATACTGATCAAAATTAACGGAGTAGTTATTTCTATTGTATGCTACTGCTGCAAAAATGTACAATGAATATGATCTTCAAAAATTACAAAACAAAAATATGAAAATTGCACATTTCAGATGATGCAAATACTACATGTTACTACTGCAATTATGTTGTAAATACAGAATCCAGCTCATGAATGAGGAGCCTGCTGACAGTACAATTAAACTGTACCATTTTCTATGCATATTGGGAGGCAAAATCTTTGATATCCTTGAACATGTCTGTAGCCATCCCTTCTACTTGAGTAGCAATACATTGCTGCTATTGTCTGACAGAAATCTGCACAGTCAGAGTCACAGATGCAAATTAGTGATCTGCTATAAGTATATGCTCTCTCATTTTTTTACTTTTATATCATCAGCACTATGTAAATAAATAAGTCCAAACTGCAAGAAAAATATCTAGTGTCTACTAGACCACTAGCATGTGTATAGCTGGTTTATATACATACATATCCACTAGATCATATATTCAAATCACAGTAAAAATGATATGCAAATTCAAAGATCATGAGATGACAAGAGATCCAACTGTTAGCTCCAACAACCACCATGACCCATCCTTCCCAGCAACACCAACTGATCTAACTAACATCACTGAAGTCCTACCAAAAACAAACTTTATGGTACACATGGACAAGATATTAGACTCTATGCACATAAGGCAAATTACAGAAAAATAGAACCCAAAGCTTTGTTTCTAGCAAGGCAATTGAAGAATGAAGATTTTATTTAGCTTCAAACTAATGAAGCCCTAGAGTTGTCAGTTTTGTCGATCATGCAACTTTGCATTCAGTATTGGGAAGAAGGAATCAAGATTTAGGGAGCCCACACTAAATATTACAAGGTTAAAACTTCACCAAACTCCCCAAAGCTAAGCTAAGCATAAACACAGCGACTCACAAAATATTTCTGAAGAAGTGGCTGATCTATAACTTGGCAATTTCAACTTCTGCAGATAGCTATTACAACCAGTTCCCCTTGCCTACCCCACCATACAGACTTACAGAGCACAAAACATGCCAGCAGTGGTCTAACCCACACACGAGAGAATTTTTGAAGGTAGGAGGAGCTGAGTTTGTAGGATCTCTATTGACACAATACAGTTAACATATTTCAAGACGTGTTAGCACAAATCACAAGAGACAATTTTTTCTATGAAAAGACAAGGACAAATAAGAGGTGTGTGTTGGCACAAATCATAATTAAAAAAGTTTAAGATGTGTTAGTACAAATCACAATAGATAATTTTTCTATAAAAGGACAATGATAAAAACTTTGTGTGGGCAGGCACAAATCACATAAATAGAGTTGCACTAACAGGTAAAAAAAAACCCCATACAAAAATGTGGTGTGTGCTAACACAAATCACAATAAACAAAGGAAAGGTGTGTTAGCACAAATCATAAGAAACAATTTTTTCTATGAAAGGACAAGAACAAAAATTTGGTGTGTACGGGCATAAATCACAATATATAAAGAAAATGGTATGATAGCACAAATCACAAGAAATAAATTTTTCTATGAAAGGACAAGGACAAAATTTGGTAGGAGCTTGCCCAAGTCACAATAAACAAAACAAAAAGGTGTGTTAGCACAAATCACAAGAAACATTTTTTCTATTAAAGAACAAGGACAAAAATTTGGTGTAGGCGTGCACAAATCACAATAAACAAAGCAAAATGTGTGTTAACACGTCACGAGAAATTATGAAAATCAAGTTGCTAAACATTATGTGCAAAGATTGACAGTCGTGAGAGCCAGGATAAGCAGCTTAGCAGTGCATAGTTTACTAGATGGGGCCACAAGGTGTTACGGTGCTGGGACGTCCATAGCTGTGTGAATCCATTGATGCACTGGGCAGCTTGTCCTTTACCTACCCTATAATGTTCTGCATAACAAAAGAGAAAGAAAGTCAAGTTCAGATACTGCAACAAGAATGAGGGTGTTACGGCTAATAAGGATCAATTGCACATGCTCAGAACTACAATTGCAATACGTGGAAGCTGCAATTTACATTGTTGCCGACTGCAATTATGTAAGTGAATGATTTATTTGTTTGGTTTTCATCAACAGTAGATATTAATAGTAACAGAGCACTATAAAATTCGGTAGTATATTGTGGATGTATCTTATTTCTTGTACCAGAAGCACTAGAAAAGAGTAGAAAGCAACTAGCAAGACACAAACCACGAACAAGTAAATTTCTTGTACCATAACAAATGTCTGCATCATACGAGATAATCATGATGAATGCAGCACATGCAACTGCCTCCCATTTGTACTATAACCACTAAGATATCCCAAGTATGGGTGGGTGCAAAAGTGACCATATCTTAAAAGACATAGCTTTTGATAAAAGGCAGTCAGGAAACAGGAATAGAGAGAGCTAGAGCTTACAGGTTCTCAGGCTGCTTGAGCTTGGAGATGGAGAAGGGGATGTCTACATACAGCAAGTTTCTAGACAAAACCTGCAGAGACAAGAAAAAACAGAAACTAATTTAAAAATGGCTAATCAACAACGAAAAGGCAGTAACACAATAAAAGAAGACTTGGCTTCAGCTAAGTGGATGCATAAGCTGTGGATGAGTGTTCAGTTAGGTGTCTGCCAAAGAAGCCTATTGTTAGGCTAGGCACTGGCCATTGGCTAGTTGCCTTAATCAACAGGTAGCTAGCAAATCAAATCTTACATGTACATAGAAACACACAAGCACACAGGACTATGAACAAGAGGCTTCTAGACAAGCAAAGAAATTACAAACAAGCTAATAAAAAAATAGAAATCACCCATGTTAACAAGCAAAACAGCAGTAGATGCCTACAAATCCCTGGTAGCTCTACCACTACTGGCCGATGCAAACATCTAACAGACATCACTCTAATCAGAGCCCAGTCACCCATCATTTGCCAAGGACACAAAAATGCGTTTGGTGCTAGATGCCAATTACTGGCTACATAGACAAATCATGGCTCTGTTACTGCTCTCACGCACACAGGAAACAAGTAAATGGCAGTAGCAGCTACTGCTCTCTCACACAAAATGTAGGCGAACAACACTAAGCTGAAAGAACTTGTAAAAGTACAGGTGAATGAGCCAAATTGTAATTCAACAACACAGATCAAACTAAAGACAGCTAAGGTCACAATAGCAGCAACCAATTTGGGGGGCTTTATGCCATAATTTAACAACTACTACGAGTATTATAGTTAAATCATTACAGTGCAGCTAAACTGCTGCATCAAACAACAAGTAGTTGGCAGTTACCAAACTCACTGCAGACTGAAAATAAAATTACTATCGGTCTATCACCGATCTCGAGTTAGTTCTTGGGAAGTTGGGAACCCAATCACCCTTCCACCTCTATGCACCCACTTGCTCTGAAATCTCCTGTCTGCAAGCAACAAATTGGAGGACAAGTAGCCCCCTTCGGCTGTACTAACGACAGTATGTGCAGCATACCACCTCTATAGTAACTCTGTCTGAAATACAGCATTACCACCACAATAACGACACCTAATCAATGTCAATAATTTTGTTCCACAAAACAACTGAACCAACAATATGCAGGTGAAGAAACAAATAGGCAACAACAGAGAGCTGCTAGGTAACTCTGACATAATTTAGCTTTTTTTACCAATGAATTCTGCTTCTACGAGTACTGCACAAGGAACTGAAAATAACAAAGACCCCTACTCCAATCCTAGTCACAAATCAAAAACAGGAACAGATGCAAATCGAAAGTTGCAGCTGCTCGCCGTCTCTCATGCTCTCGGCAAGCAGCAGGACTTCCTAAATCCAAAATACAGAGATAGGCCAGATGAGGTACAGAGGAGCAAAGAAGAGTACCTCCTGAGCTCCAGCGAGCAACCGAACTAGAGATGGGAAGACCAGGTTATTAACTATATGTTAATATACAACAGAGCATGCAGAGCCAAATCAGTGAAAAGAAACATTAACTTCAGAACCTAAGAATTTCCTAGACCGACACCCTATGATAGTAACAAGTATCCATCAACCTCACTGAGCAGACTCAGATTAGGATGGAATGCAATCCGCCTGCTTAGAGCGAAAAAACAGAAGGACAAGCAGCTAACAAATGATGCACGATGGATTTAACAATAAATGAGCCTTTATTCAAGCTGAACTCAATTCAGTCTGCTGGATCCCAGAAGAAACAATAGGATTTTAGCTAATTCCTCCACTCCAGCGCTTGCATTGCTCTGCACAACAAATTCAGAAACTAGGATCAATATAGAACAATTCTAATCTTATTCATAATTAACTGAAAATTCCGAAAATAACAGATACAATGTAGATAGTGTTGACACTGTACTAAACCTACTCCATCACTCTAATATCCACTCTCCAGTAGACATCAAAGAACATCAAAGAACAGCAGCATAAGTACCAATAATGCTAGCCTGACCTCTCTTAATTCCCTTTTGAGCAAAAGCTGCAACAACACAACAAGAATCAATAAATTCTTATAATTAGGCAAAAGTCATTTGATGAAAATCCTTGGATATGCACATGAGGGATATTGACCAACTAGATTTGCAACTAGCTAGAGCGTACAATAATCCAGCAAACCAAACCCTAGCTAATGTGGGAAGCAGCAAGAACAAACACAATGCGACCCTATACATTTCCACAAGGATCCCAACTTATTGGCAAAAATCTCCGCCCCCACGCTCTCCCAAGTTATGGTTTCAATCAATCGATGACCAAATCAACACCCAATCAGGAAATGGGATCGAGTACACACACAAGCAACAAGTGATGCAGCAACGAGGGAAAAGGAGGAAGGAGATGTAGCAAGCACATACAAGAGCGGGTCACCGGAAGTCCTCTGCAAGACCTTCAACACGGCGCACCACGACGACCGCCAGGGAGCCGCCGCCGCTGGGGGAAATCGCCGCGTGCACTGCTCCACCGCCGCTGACCTGTGCGCGAACAGCTCCTCCGTTCGGGGCCACTATGGTGCTGAATGGAAGGTGCGCCAGCGCCAGTGCTCCTTGCGCAGTGGAAGGTTGCCAGGGAGCCGGAGACGGAATGGGCAGATCTGGGACTGAGAGTCGTGAGCGAGGAGAGAGTGGGAGGGAGAGACACAGCGGAGCGGCCGAGTGGGTGGTTGAGCACCCAGGAAGGGCGGCGTTGCGGGTGCCCTCTTGGACCCAATAAGAACAGACAAACACACGAATCCAATACACCAGCGCACGGACCGCAAGCATCTGATGGAGGCGGCGTCGCCTGAACAAAAGTTACATTTCAGGCACCTGTAGTATAGGAAATGTGTGAAAAATATAATCACCTCCTCACCCCACTAAAAATCCGACGACGGAAGTCGGGCTCTCCTCCTTTCCTTCGTTCTGCTGTTGCCACTTGCCAACGCCCAATATCTCTTGCCCCCCCCTGCCTCAATTCGCGTCGAATTCAAGCCAAGGATGAACCCTGCCTCAATTCGTCTATGGATCTGCTCCGACAATCTCCGTCCGTCCTGAATCCAAGTTAAGGCTGCATGAAGGGCGAGATCCGTCGGAACTCTGACCCCGCCATTCGATCGGTCCGCGAGCGGCAGCGCTGCGAAGATAGATCGGTGATCTAGGAGCACAAGCATCATGGCCGTGCATGGCGAATGTGCCTAGCAAGCAAGCTGCATGGGCGGCGAGCTCGTCCGGCCATGGTTTCTCTTTTTTTTTTCTTTTTTTTTAGCTTGATCTTTTTAGTATCTATTTTCTGGCTGTTCGGTTGTTAGTTTCTGATTTCTCTGGCCATCTGTTGAAACTAGAATCGGCTATGTCATCAATCGCTCTTGAAATTCAGGTGTTAATTTCAGTAGTCGCCCATATACATGGTTCATTACCCAAACAACCATTTCCCAGAGGTGTAAAAATTACTTGCATTCCAATGGTTTTCTTGTGCACAACAAATTACAAATGTAATGTATTTACAGGTGTAAAAAATTTTGGAAGCATCCAAACAGGGCCAACTGTTGAAATTTACAGGCTTCTGGTAAATCTTGATACAACATAGTTCATTCATGAGATTGGCGGACTGTGCACGGATTTCAGTTACTGCTCCTCCACAGTACAAATATCAAAATGTTCCGTTAAAATTTCACCTGAAAGACACGGTGCAATCTCAAGCGAAGACATATGCTTTGTATATATCTGACTTTGAAAGAAAGAGGAACTGGACAAAAGAGCCGGCAAGAAGCTAACTAATATCACTATCGAGTAACATCGGGGAAAAAAATATTGTAAATAATACTACCGTTACATTTGATTACACGGAGCATCGGAGCTCACTGTTTTCTAAGCGAGCTAAATGCTTTACAAGGGCATGGACTAGGTACAAACAGTGATGGACTCGATGGAGGAACAATGCAGCATCCGATAACACCCGTCCCTGCCCTATAGTTCAAGGTGCCGCTTCAGATTACCTCCCCCACCAGGCAAGATCATGGTGTTCTCTTTGACAACGAAGAAGAACGAGCATGCCATACCTATATCTTCTGTTCTAGTGCTTGGCGCAGCTGTACCTTACGTCCATTGGTCCTTGCATTCATGAGTTTGGACTTCAGGTTGCGCTTCTGGGTGCCTTGGGGCCATTCGACACTCCCTTTCATAGCACGGACCACATGATGGTTTAGCAAGTCTGGACTCCAGTCCCCAACACTCGGTGAGACTTGGCACACCTCACTGTTCTTGAGATCAGGAGAAAGAGCGGCAATGGGCATCCTGCTGCTTGAAAGCCTACCATTCACTAACTCAGAACCTGTTTTCCTCCTGCCGTCACCATTTGATGATCTCCAGAGTCGGGCAAAAGAAGACCCCTTCTTCAGGTGCTTCTCTCCGGTTGTTGAACAGACACCACTGATGCCACTATTTGATCTGCAGTTTTCACAATTATCTTCTTCCCAATCGGTTCCACTTGCTGATGCACCGTTTCCTCCACAGAAACCGTTTACTGATGGTTCACTTCCATCAGGTGAATTGCTAGAGCCTTGCTCCTCTGCATGGCTGACGGTCTCCCATCCACTATCATCATCATCCTCATTTCTGGCACAAGGTTGAGTGGAATATTTATTTGCTGGTTTTTCCAGAAAGATGTCAGTTTCAGGACTCACTGTATGGATCTTTGTTGCATGGCTCATGGGAGTATCTCCATTACACTGTCCGATTTCCTTCTCACTAATGTTATCTTCTCTCTGTCTGAGTTCCTCAAACACAGCAAAAATGTCCTCTGAAGGAGGTGGTGGTTTGTACGAGAACTCTTTACCATGAAGCTTCATTGAGCTAATTGCTTCCCTGAGCCTTTCACCATCTCTTACTGTTTCTTTGGCTACACTGCTGCCTTGGTGGAAACTGAGGAAAGCCTCTAGGTTAGCCTGAAGCTCACTCAGCTGTGAATACTTGCTGTCTAGTGTCAGTTTAGCATCAACAAGCTTCATCTGTACCCTCTCTTCACGCCAAACCTCTGCCATCTGTAGCATCTTCCTTTCTTCCTCCACCTCATCTCTTATCTTCATTGACTCTTTCTTCAAAGCTTCAACCTCAGCTTTGTCGTCTGCAATCTCCTTTGCTAATTCATCACACACCTCCTCCATGAGTTCCCTAGCCTCTCTCTCCTTTTCATAATCTTGAAGATATCGTTTTGTCAATGACTTCAGCTCAGAGAACTCATCCATCAACTTGGAGTTCATGGCTTCGGCCCTTTGTCGATTCTTCCTCTCTCGATTCAGATCCCCTTTAACAGCATCTAAGATGCTTCGAACCTTATCATGCTCCCTGCTCCTCCAGGAAGCCTTTTCCTCAGCGAGATTCTTCACCAAGTGGTCAAGCTTCTTCTTAGCAGATCGGCTCTCAGCTTCAAGCTCATGAATCCGGTTGCGGGCGTGCATAAGCTCTTCTTTAAGTGTAGACATTTCTTCATCAGCAGCTGCTGCATGATGATCATAGAAATCGTAGTCAGCACCGCCAGATGTGTTCAGGCATCGGCGGTCCCATTTTGTTGCTACTTCCATTTCAATTCGGGGTGATGGAGAATAAGCTCCAACCTAATTGTGGTTCATAAGCATTTCAACAAATAAGACTGGATCAGAACGGAAGGTGGCAATCCATACCAGAAATAAGAATTTATGAAGGAGACATATACCTCACGAATGATGCCATTGCCAAGAGGCTTAGTTCCTGTCCTGCCCTCTAGGACTGCTTTGTAGTAATTGCAACGATCAGGAGTGTGCGGATGCCTTGGGCTAGGCTGCAAAATTAATTCCCTGTTAGTTCACCACTAATACCTTACTAAGAAAGAATGTTGCTGGTATTTACAGAATTCGCAAGCAAAATGGAGTAAAACTTGTCAAAATCAGTCCACTTGGATGTCTTTGTTTCACAACTAAGAACAGCTAGTATCTGGGGACCACACAGGTTACATCCTAACAACAAACCCTGTAGATCGACACATGGAAATATGGGGATGTCACATCTTCAGGCCCAGTTGAAAGAGACATACGGGAAAGAACCCATAGCAGACTGGAATGATAAGGATCACCAATCGGACCAACTCAGAAGAACTTACTATAATATAGCATGAAACACAACATGATTGGTCCACACAGATGGAGACTGCTCTTCCTCATCAAGAAGCCAAAATGTAAGCAGCTTGTAGTTAGGTGCTTGCCATGGATATGTGGAGGCAAAAATTAACGAAAACCATGGAATTAAGCAAACACAGAGTGCAAACAATGAGTGTAAACTTCAAGAGCTTACACTAGTTAACAAAACTAAGACGAAATTTGCAGAAGAAGCAACCAATCCCTTTGTTAGTGGTAGTGGACGAAAAAAATGTCAAAGCTTTAGGAACATTCAGCTCAAAAAATTCAGAGAATCGCCCCCACCTCCTCCTCTCCAGCAAGGACAAAAACCAAAGAAACGTACACTACTCGAAACTGCTTCTCCGCAATAATTAAACAAACGATCACAATTCACAAACCACCCGGCAACTCAGTGTCGTACGAACTCTCTCATGCTACTCGAAACTGCTCCGCGAAATAGCGAGTTAGGCAGCACTAAACACACCCCAAATGCGCGGAACACACAACAGAATGGCCACCTGAGAGTCTGAGACCCTAGGAGGCTACAAAGGAACAACGCGCACGGATCTCGAGTCGAGAACAGGCTCACCTCCAGCCGTCGCCGCGCTTTACCGGGCTCCAGCGGCGGCGGGTGCGCCCGCCACAGCGACGCGGCGATCCTCCTCACGGACGCGGCCGCGGCGTTATCGCGGGCGCCACGGCGTCCGCGGGCCAACGGAGCGGCGGGGGGTGGCCGGCGGCGGCGCGTGCGCGCCGGGGCGCGCGGGCGCGGCGGGCGGAGGCGAGGGAGGGGCTCTGGACGCGCAGCCGGCGGCCGCGGCGGGGCCGGGGGGGGAAGCCTGGCGCGGGGTGGCGGCAGCGGCGGCCCGGCCGTGCGCCCTGGCCGGAGACCTCGGCACCGGCGACGAGCGGCGGGTCGCGCCATGTCGTCGGCCGCGGGCGGGCTCACTCACCACCGGGACGGCGGCGGGGGCAGTGGCATTGCCGCGAATAGCGCGCGGACGGGGGGGGGTGGGTTGCGCTTGCGCGCCGCGCGGGTAGGCGCGCGAGATCTGCTACCAGTGGTGGTGGCCCGGCGAGACGACTGGTACTCTGTAGTTGTAGTAGTAGGCCTGTGAGGTGAGGAGGCCGGAGAACACGCACGGGAAAGAGAGTGGGGGACTGGAAATATTTTATTTTTTTCGCTATTTTCTTGTTCTTTTTGCTATGGTTTTTTGATCATGTGGATTTTGGGTCGTGGGAGGTGAGATTTTTTTTTTCTTTTCTTTGGAGTGGTTGGATTTGGTTTTGAGATGGGTCTGACTTTGTGTGAGAAGTGTTTTATATATACACACAAGGAGAGTAATAACAGACTTTAATTATGATGAGTAGGATTTTTATTGCAAGCTGTAGTATGGGCATGGTACATGTGAGCGTACGCACCAATTCAAAATCTGATTATTGATGATCTTAATTTATAGAAATATCAGTACCTAAGTTTGAATTACTGTGTTTGTACGATATTCTTGTGCAAGCATCTGCTTTTGTTGCATGCCATCCTTACATGGAATTATTTTACATAATACATAATTAAGGTCTATTTAGATCTAATAAACTAATCACTAATTTAAATAATTAGATTTTATGGATTAGTAAACTAGTAACTAGTTGAGTCTTGGATTAGCTATTAGTTCATCTATTAGTTTATCTGTTTGAATCTTTATTATGGACTAATTGTTAGTCTACTACTGTTATTATTATTTATTAAACATGAGTAGCTACCTGACTTAGCTCGCACACGTAAACTAGCCAAGTCAACCGCAAAAGCACCTCATCGTGTGTTTCTACATTTAGCCGCGCTTTGTGACAGTGATATTAATAAAAACAAATACTGTAGATCGTTGTTGGTTGTGGATTTCAGACTTGCAGGTCTCTGCACTGCATTTGCTAGCTCTCGGCAGACAATCGGGAGCGTTGGTGCAGGAGGCGCCGCGCCCACGTTTGCTTGGGTACGTCGTGTGTCTTGTCAAGTTTTCATAGCAAAAACGACTGCGACGCCTGAACGGCACGGCGATCGCGCACACGTGCTTCGATCGTTCCATTCAGCACAGGGAAGCAGCCTTTAATTTCCTTCTCCTTCCTGCTTCCTGTCGTTTATATTTGGTAAATATTGTTTAATTATAGTCCAACTAGATTTAAAAGATTCGTTTTATAATTTATAACTAAACTGTATAATTAGTTATTTTTTAATTACATTTAGTGTTCCACGTATATAGCTAAAAATTAATGTGATAGAGAGAGTGAAAAAATTAGTATTTGGATGGTATCTAGAACATGAGTTTTCAGCTCAGTGATGATCTCGCCGAGTTATTAGTTCTACGTCGCCCTCGATCGAGGAATCTGTAGCCTCTGGCTCTCGCTATGCATTTGCTACCTTCTGCGCCTATCGAGCTACGTATACGTAGTACCAATCACCGGAGATACCAAGCAGCAGGGTACTACTACGCGTACAAACCGATGATACGGCACATGCATGCATGCATGGTCCTGCCGGCCGGCTGGAGCGCGAGCTGCTGCTGAAACGAGTCGATCGTCGACGCCGAGACGCCGACGTGACGACGCCGACGACGGTCGCTGCCAAACCAACCCCTCCACTCCACTGCATCCACGCGATCGGGGTCCGGGTGTAGCATCCCGGGTTTTACCGGACACCAAAAATCTGAACTTTTTAAAAATTTTCTTGCGATGGGTGATGTATGCAATCGCTATGGCGCTACATCTACTCTGATGTTGACTCGTGTGCTTTTATCGCTAGAATACGATGTACTTAGGTGTGTTACAAGTATTGTAATACTCTGTAAATTGTATTTTTTTGATGTATAAACTATGGTATCAACTGTAATCGATGTATACTCTGTGGATTTTCCTTCGAGGAAATCACGGGTCGTTTCAGCGGGGCTCCGGACCACGACTCCACGAGGCAATGTGCCGAAAAGCAGCCGGGGACGGGTGGTTTCCTCCATCGGCTCGCTGGATTTCGACACCTAAGCTAAGCTGCATGCATGCACCGCTGCCCGTCACGGAGTTCGTGGTGTGCCCCTTCAATTAGCTAGCGGGCTACCGGCTAGGGCCGCCGGGGAGGCGCTGAGATTGAGAGCTCGTCGTCCGTCACATGAAAGTGGGGGGCCGTGTGGCCTTTGCATAAATATACTACACGTCTACACCGACCTGGTCCAGCGTCTATTCGGTGCAGAATAGTGCGCCGTGGCAGAGGGTGTACTGCACCATCCGGATCCGGTGGCGCTACTAATAATTTCAGGATCAGGAATCTTTATATGGGAGCTATAGCTGATGGCTTGTCCTAAACATAATATGCAGATGAACTGATTATTAACTTTCAGAGAACCGCTGTACTCCATGGGTATATATGATGAGTTAGTACTGCTACGACTAGCAGTAGTAAGCAACGGAACAGTAGGTACATTTGAAGAACGTGTGTACGTTCCAAATTTGAAGAGCTAGCTGAACAAGAAAGTTTGAATTTTGAATCTCTCTCACACATTGCACACATTGCATAACTAGCACGCGTATATATCCTGCCAACATGACACAACAACTATTTTGCTGTTCTGTTGTGCGCTTGTTTGCCCAAACATGAGCGAGGTTGCCCTTATCAGCCGGGCTTATCAGCCATTCAAACAGTATTTTTCTCTTACACCAAACCAGCCAGCTTGCCTTATCAGCCGGCTTATTCCACCAGCCGAACACCCGTGATCCCCACCCCTCCTTTGTATCATGTTCCACGTCAGTTAGATGCTGTTAAATCTTGCAGGTGCCTACTTAAACATATACGCCTACATTTGTATTACTAGATAAAACAACAACTAAATTAATTTACATATAGATTCATTTATCACCCTGTGTAACTTGACACTACAACTATTTTGTTGTTTCGTTGTGCGTTTGTTTGCTCAAACGTGAGCGATGTTCATTTGTGATCCCCACCCCTCCTTGTATCATGTTCCACGTCAGACGGATGTTATCAAATCTTGCAGGTGCTAACACATAGAGAGCACTCCTATGCATATACGAACACATTTGTATTACTAAATAACAACTAAATTAATTACAGGCAGATTCATTTATCGCCTTGCTAATTGGTTTGGACATCATGTATAAAGTTATCAAGATGATTATGATGGGATGGCAGTATTCCATAGATGGCAGCAACAACAAATGGACGTACTGATAGTGGAGGTCGACGCCAAATGGATGACGTACTAATTGTGGTATATGGTCGACTGTATGGTGGTGGTGTGTTCTGCTACGAGAGACATACGTAACAGTGAAACCCAAGAAACATGTGTGTATACTACTGTGAGTGTTGTTTTATATAGTGGACCTTCTAGAGTTGTAGTGGGGGGACATGAGCCCCCTCTCTCTGCCACTAATGCTATCAGAGGATTGGAGGGTAATATAAACATGTAGTCGTTACCATGGTACATGTATGGGGAGAGTTAGTCTCCCGCTGAATCTTTGGAATCCCATAGCTTTGAGTCTTTGATAGTGGAGGGTGCACTACGCTAGTCCAAAAAGCTTGTTGTGACTCTGCTCCGAGATGTCCTGGCCCTTGCAACGACAACATCCTAGTGGCAAACTTGTTAGACGATGATTTTGTCATATACGTGCTCCCTCTATTATCATTTGTAAGGCGTGAGAGAGAGAGTTTTGCAGGTACCAAGGAATTCCTTGGAAATAAGGCAGAAAATTAATGAACGCCAAAGTCCGCTCTAGAGCCGGCCACTATCGTTGAGATTGGTTCAGCAACTGCATGTACATCAATGCATGCAATACTTTGTAGCTCCTGCTGGAAGCCGGCAAGCATGCGGTTGGATCTTGGATGCATGCAAGTAAAAGAAGATTTGGAATTTGGAGTGCATGAGTAAATGTTGGATGCATGGTTGGATGTCGATCCACCACACCATGCCTTGATACGTATTACTCCCTCCGTCTCAAAAAAAGAATGGATTTCTCACTTCCCGAGAAAACGGATGCCGCAATTTTTATAAATAATAAAAATTATTAATTAGTATCATAATTAGTATCATCGGAAAGATCTTTAGATCTAGTTTTTTAACAAAATTATTTGGAGATATAAATATTATACGTATTTTCTATAAATCGAGTCAAAAACTTGTGAGACCTAACACCCAAAACGTTATCCTTTTTGGGACGGAGGGAGTATGCGCTTAACATAACTTTATATTTTCTCTCAAAAAATCGGTCGTTTAGAATTTTTATCACCTGGTTTATAAATTCTGCCGAAGAGACTGGCCATTGGCAAGGAGGAACTAATTGTGTGCATGCTGATCAATCAAGAGCTAATTAATCACCACATACTCTTATACAGTGGCAAAGCTGGACCAAAATAAAAGTGGATGCAACTCCCTCGTCATGTGGTTTGATCCCATTTGTAGCCTCTCCTTTTGCCAACATCACAAGCTAGGTGAGGTGGTACAAGTTCAGTAGTTGTTCACGTATTCGTGTTCCAATCTCACCCTGATCTCCACAGCAACACAAAGAAATGGAGCTCCAAAACTCCAAACCAAGCTCCACCACTGCAACAACACCATGGCGGCCGGGGCGGCGGGCCCCGACGTCCCGACGACAGTGTGCGAACAGGGGAAGGGAACATCCGAACGTGGCACCGGCGGCCGCCATTTCCTCGGCTAGGTGGGGGCGGCCGGCGTCCGGCGTTTTCATGGCGGTATCGGGGCCGCCGCTTGGCCGCTTATGCATTGCCTTATCTCATCTCTGTACGCCTCTGGTTGGATGATTAGATCGACATGAGCAGAGGCTCGGCAGGCAGCGACCCAGAACTACAGGGTCAAGCAGTAGAGCTTCTGTGCTTCTGCAGGATACTGATGCACTGTGATGTGGTGCTGATGAGCTGGCAGCAGCAGTTTTGCTTTTTGTCAATGTCAACAAAAGAGGAATTACATGTTACTGTGCGAAATGGTTCGCCTGAATTTCAGGCTATTTGCTGCACACCACGTCTGTTTGGGCTAGCTTATCGAGACTCTGCAGTTGTTCGCGATGGAAATGTGAGTGCACGACGCCACAGACGAAGGCGCCCCGAACTTGTCAGGAAAAGAAGCTACCACTAGTGGTAGTAGCGTGGGGACTTGGAACCTTTGGGACGCTTCCTTTTGGTGGCAGCACACTAGCAGCAGCTTGCTACTACTAGCGGTGGCGCGTCAGTTGAGCCGCAAAGCCGGGAGATGGTGCTCGCAATCATAGGTGCCCACACAGCCACACTCGGCAGCGAATCATGGTGCTCGCAATTTGCATCACGAGAGCTCGTGTTGTGTGGTTCGGTCAAGGGGAGCATCACGCGGCCATGTGTCATGTGCGCCACCCAGCCCCACAGGATTATCCGATCCGCCATCATTCTCCCTGACCACTAAGAAACTGCAACTCTGCAAGATGGTCCTATTAGCATTTTTTATTTCACTAAACTAAATAAACATACTCCGTATGTGAACTTTGAATTATTTCACTAAACTAAATAAACATACTCCGTATGTGAACTTTGAATTAACCACTTAAAAAGTTGAAGTACCGAAATTTAAAACTTTACGAACATATATAGATGAGAATACAAAAGTAACTTTAAGAAGCATGCATTTAGCTCAACATTAAAATAAAAATCACTACCCGGACGTCGCTAAACACGTACTGTATGTTGCAGCATGATCTCTCTCTCTCTCTCTCTCTCTCTCTCTCTCTCTCTCTCTCTCTCTCTCTAAAACAGGCAAAAACAATTAGTATTTCCTTGCTGTTTTCTTTAGCTGACTGAGTTTTCCTCTTGGTTTCACTCATGCTGCGTAGGGATCCCAAAGAAATACTAAGCTAAGTTCAAGTCAGTACCATCGTTGTTTGAGAGCTATTGGACACCACTGCACCAGAGGCGGCAGCAAGAGCCGTGTGTGCATGTGTATTCGCCTATTCGGGATGTTTAGGTGATGCATGATGCATCAATAGGGGAGTAGCTCTGTTGATCAACGGGTTTATGGATGGGTTAGGTATCCCCGTAGATTAATTAATAAGCATATGGATAGTGGTTATGCGCGACATTGAAAGGAGGAAAAGGAGAGGTTTTGATGTTCCGCATGCGCGCGTGTTGTTTTTGACCTTGATTTGCTAGCTTGAGATGATGGTACTGCTGGCTGCTGCTAGTAGCTAGCCTAGTAGAACTGTAGGAGTTGTTAATTGCATGCGTCGTAGACATGATTAACTTTAATGCAGAATTTATGTCACCTAGTAGTACCTCCGTCCCTGAAAGGAGTGATTCCTATAAACCGTGTTAAAGTTAAATTTTTTTTAACTTTGATCAACTTTATAGAAAAAAGTAACAACATTTATGATATAAATTGAGCATATTATAAAAAATATATTCTATGATAAATCTAATGATACTAATTTGATATCATAAATATTAATGCCTTTTCCTAGAAATTTGGTTAAAGTTTAAAAAGTTTGACTTAGAACAACTCTAGAAATCACTTCTTTTCGGGGAATAGAGGGAGTATTATGTAGTAGGGACTAGCTAGCTTGGCTAATCTGAAAGGCAGAGCAGCTTATTATGAAACTAATAATGCAGAATTTAAGTCACTAGCAGTGTGGCACATCAATAAGCTCAGAGCAAGTATAGTAATCGCCTAAAAGCCGGCGGAAGGAATCCATGTCATCAGAAACACAGCCACATGATGAGAGAGATTACAGAGCGGGCGTTATGCTCTTCGCCGGCTGTAGTGCAAGATACGAGGAAAAAAAAAGCCCTCTTCCAGCCTGATGCGAGCGAGAAGCTGGCGTTTCATACTACTCCTGTCTCTCTTCCAGTCCCATACGAGTGAGAAGTCCAATGTAAGCATTAAATAATTACTATCAGAGTTACAGCTAATCAAATAGCTAATCTATAATATGAGTTGGCTATATAGCTGGCTTTATATGACATGACATGGAATTACAGTCAGCAGCAGACTAAATTATTAGCCTTGCTCTCAGAGGTTAGTAGAGTGTGATGTTGCACAGTGTTAGGCATCTCGTTTTCTCTCTTCAATGGATGAGTTCATTGTTGCTGCTACTACACCTACGTATATGGTTGCGAAAATATTTCTTGATGGAAAAGAACAACATTATTATTAGTATTATTCAGGGGAGACCAGAAAAAACTTGAGTGGACTATGGGAATCTGCTTTCGGTTTTGATCAACCTGTGCTAAGCTGTGATCTGTAGTCTGCACCTTGTTTTTTTTTTTTGGGGGTCTTCCCCTTCTCATAATTAATCTCGGAATATGGAATCCGTACACCTCACGTTCTCGAAAAAAATTATAATATTTCCTTGTCTAAGCTTGTCTATGAAAGATGAATTTCATCTTTGCAGAACGACCGCAGTTCTCTCTCCATCAAGCGATATTGGAAGAAAAATTAACTTGTACTGTATTTAAATATGCTTCTGTAGTTCTGTAATACTACTGTACTAGTAATTCCTAGCTAAGACGCACGTGTGGCAGCCTGGCTGGGTGTCGTCCATTCAACGAGAATAAATTTCCGTGTGACCTTCTCCCAGATTGAACGCTTCCATCACACGTTGAAAGAAACATGCATGTTTCTGAAAAATATAATAATGCTTGCTTCGCGAAGACATCTGTATATCCAATTCAACGAAAAGGTATAAACATTCAGAAACTCGTCGTACCCTTCATTCCTTCAATCGACAGTGTTCTAATTCTAACAAGGCTCACACTTCACACACACGACGAGATCGAACCGCCTCTTGCCGGTTGCGCATCTTGCCCATATATGCACCCTCTTCATCATGTATGGACGACTGCAAACTCAGCAGCTGAGAAGAATGATTAAAACGTTTCATTTTGACCAATAGTAATGCTACAACATGTGAGAAAACCAGCAGCTAGCAACTCAGTCTTTGTTCTGGCCGTTGAGTTGGAGCTGAGGCCAGAATGTGAGATGCATCGTACACATACGCTTCCCGACTAGTAGTACATACCGTACCATTTTCGGCCTGCATATTCAGCCATTTCAGGCCTGCATCACATCTAGTAGTATCTATCGCCTATCATCAGTACAGAACTTGAGTTGTTGATCGGCACAAGCAAAAGAGGAAGGAGACCTGGCTGGCATTGGAATTCAGGTGCAGAGTTTATTATTTCACTGTGCTGCCGCGGAGTTGCGGACGGGCTCCGCAGCTCGCACGCAGACGCCCAGCGCAGGTTCGGCAGCTCCAGCTAGCAGCCTCCCTCTCTGACCCAGCGAGAGAGCGTCGAGTTCCCTTTCCCTCTCCTTCCGGACCTAGCTGTCACCAAGAAGAGCGAGAACACTATATATATATATATATGCAACCTGCCCATGTACGT
The DNA here is from genome assembly GCA_015844335.1 of Chrysopogon serrulatus. Lineage (NCBI taxonomy): Eukaryota > Viridiplantae > Streptophyta > Magnoliopsida > Poales > Poaceae > Chrysopogon > Chrysopogon serrulatus. The sequence goes on from JADLZL010006595.1 coordinate 123,839, forward strand.
GCACGGCGCCTCTTGTTTCTTCAAGCAGAAAAAGCCGCCTAGACCAGCTTCTCCTCGATCGGATGGGCAATTGCGTGTGCCACGCATCCCGGCACGGCGGCGTGGCCGGGACGGCCGACGACGACGACTGCAGCGGCAAGCCGGTGTGGGCAGAGCGGGAGCGGGTGGAGACCTGCGAGGAGAGGAAGAAGAAGAGCGTCAAGGTGACGGTCAGGATCAGCAAGAGCCGGCTGCAGAAGCTCATGGCGAGTGGGGCCGGCGGCGGCGACGGCGAAGGGATGACGCTGGGGAAGGTGCTGGCGGAGATCGTGAGCGCCGGCGAGGTGGTGGTTGACGGCTGCCACCGACGGCGCTGGGAGCCAGCGCTCGAGAGCATCCCGGAGGCCACGGAGTCGTGATGTACACGGTACATATATACATAGATATAAGCATATATAATATATAGGGGATGAAACAACGAAGGTATATATATTGTACGTGATGCATTTTAAACATGCATGTACCGTATATTCTTTTATTTTGTTTTACATATATATCAGCACATATTGTGTATAAGCTGCCAGAGACAGCGCGAGAGAAAAGATGATGTTCAACATAATATGACATCTCAATTTGGTTTCCAGCTTTGGTACGTGACGGCTTAGCTATAGTGAGAAGTTCTTGTTTATATACAGCCAATATAACAACCGATGATATGTGTCTTTTCATGACGATCCAAGTCGAGAACATATATGTTCAGTATTATATAGAGAGGAAAAACGGGAAAATATTAGGTCCAAAAGACCCCTTAATTAGTGAAACCGTGAAAACGCTCTAAAAACATACTTAAGGGCAAGTACATTGATGTTGTCTCATAAACGGTCTTATATAGTGCCACGTAATCTCAAGACGACTTAATAAACAACGTATAAAATGATTGGTTCTTAAGTTGTCTCCTAGTAAATAATAGTTCCTTAATTTAAGGATAGAAGAAAAGACTAATTTATGAGTTGCATGGCAACTATAACTCATACTAGGGATGAAAACGATCGGAAACGGTCGATAGGAGGCCAAATCTTTTTTATTTTTAGTTTTCTTTTTTCAAAAACGAAATCGATATGATATTGTCGGAAACGAATACGGTATCGATATTCCGGTAATTTCGAAAATAATAATAGTCGATCCGAGAATACATCAATAACGATCGGAATTCATGAGAACGATGTCCTAAAAACGATAAACACGTTAAATCATATTACACGAAAAAGCCATATAACTCGACCTATCTCAAATAACAATTAATAAATAAAGTCACAATTAAAAAGACTGTACCCGCATAAAGTCGCGTGATTTACTTGGCTGATTGATTGATTTTTTGCCTTCTTGGTTCTTGTTCCTATACGAACGACATTCCTGTCGTATAATTCCTTTCTATAAAATATGTGTTTGCAGGTACAGTGTAGATTGTGTGCAAATCAGCAAGTCTATAAATAAATTAGGATTTAAAGCCTTTGAATCGGTAGCTACCAACGGTAAATTACCGGCTAAATACGGAAATCTTCAAAAACGATCGGAAGAGGACAAATCATTTCCACTTTCATTTCCGTTTAATTTTATCATTATCATTTTTGTTTTTTTTGTTACCATTATCATTTCCATTTTAACCTAAAAATCAAAAATTATCATTTTCGTTTTCATCCCTAACTCATACAATGGTACGCTAGTTGTCTCATAGTCCTAAATCTTAGCTCATGAGGTGGTTCTTTTGCGAAACAACGACCTCTTTCTCTCTCACCTTTCTCTTTACTCCACACAGACAAAAATCTTACGTGGCATTGTATGAGACGGGCTATGAGACTGCTGACATGTAGCAATGTACTTGCCCTAAACGAGATGCAATTAGCATGAACGTTTAAATAATCTAAAAACGTACTACACAAACACATTCTATTTTGGTGTCTAAACGTGTTTTCAAAACTCTCCATGACAAAAACATGCATGGCATGCATGCGCATGTAGTAGTTAGCACAAATCCATTTAGGATTTATTGCCCAAAGTTTTTTTAAAACATACTTATACATTAATTAGGATGCTTTGAAAAGTTTATAGATTTATTTGGATTCTTTTCATTTTTTTAAATATTATATATTTGAAAGCTTATAGAGGTATTTTAACGTGGTCTAAATACTTTGTTTAGGTTTTCCATTTCTCATTGCATCTCTCTAAGATCATTTTTGGAAGTCTCGTAAGCTCAGAGATAACTTTTATGCTTTATGAAACTTTAATAGGTACTTCCTCCATCAAGTTTATAAGATGTTTGACTTTTTTTACACCAAATTTGTCTATTTGTGTTATTTTAATTTTTTTTAAAAAATATCATTTCTTTTGTTGTGTCTTACTTTAGTAATAGAAGTTTTTTTAAATAAGACAAGTGACCAAATTTAAGTAAAAAAATTAAAATTTTTATAATTTAAATTTGGGACGGAGGATGTAACAGTTTTGAAATTCACTTTAATAGTTTTATTTAAAAGGTTAGAGGATTAGAAAATTAGACCACGGGATCGGGAAGGTAAAACCGTAAAATGGACCTTTTCTACTCCGTGTTAACAGGCTGGCGTGGTCCCCTGTGCTCGCGTTTCCCTTCGAGCAGGCCTTGCGTGCACAGCCCAAGGCCCAGGCTGACCTTTGACGCCGCGCCGACTGGGGATCAGCCCCATTTCATTTTCATTTTTCTTCGTAAAAAACCGACTGGTGTGGTGTCACCTCCAACCTCCACCGCCCCGGATTCCCGGAGGTCGGGCACCTCGTCTCGCTTGTTGGCCGCGTGGTACGGCACGAGCGCTGTGTCCCTATGCTCGCCGTTCGGTCGTGGAAGAGCTCCGGCGCTCCGCCTTGCTATTCCAGCGCCGCGCCGTTGCTGTGGGGACGCGCTGGTCGCCGGGTATGGCTGCGGCTTCGGCGGTTACCGGTATCGAGATCTTCCTTATGTGTTGCTACGACTAGGAGTGCTCAGATTTTGACATGCTGTAGGAGCAATGCTGCTACGCAATTGCTGTTTGGGGGTGTATTTAATTGATTCGATTAGTATCGAGCCGTCGTTACCTGTGATTTCATCCTACTTCGTTACTGTACAGTACTTGGTGTGCGGATTTAGTATTTATTTTGAAATTATTAAACTTAATTTGCTTTGTGGTTCTTACATCGTTTTCTTGTTAGCTCACCATGTTATGTGATTTTGTCAATTGTCAGCAACTTGGAGTCGATATTAGATAAAACCGGGAATCAAGCTCTCTAAGACATCTGATCTTTGCTGATTCGTATATTGATCCAGTGGCAAAGTTTCTGCTTGCTGGACATTTGGAATTGTCTAGTTCAACTAATTTGTGACAAGGTCTTGTTAATGACTTTCTCACTGTATTTTCTGCAGTTGAATCAGCAACCTTTTTGGTGGAGGTTCTCACTGGCATTTTTTTTCTTCATGTTGTTGGTGTTCAATAAAGTTCAATTAAAACAGGACATGCAAAAAAATTATTGAATCAAGATGATGCTGTGAATTATTCTTGATGGATATCATGACAATGTGGTTATCATTGAAAAACACCCGATCGGGATTGTCTACAAACTTCATTGGCAAGAAAGGTGATCACTGTTCTTTGAAGTAGTCACTGCAGCGGTAGTATTATTTACAAGTTTTTGAGTTTCCTTGCTTTTCACTTGCAGGCTTTTAGGCATACAAAACTTCATTCCTTTGACTCCTCTGTTTTTTAAGTACATTTTGATTTCTCTCACTTAAGGCTTCAGTTTAACTATAACATTATGATGGACTTGCCTCTCCTTGCTACACATCCTGTAAGGTTTCAAGTAATCCTAATATACTGTTTAGATTGTAATAAGCAATCAATTTACTTAAATATGTGTCTTTTTCTCCTGATGAAGAGTCAGTTACACTAACAAGATTTCCTAGCAAATAATTAACACTAATGTTTAGCTTAGCCTGTTGATGGTAGCAGCTGTGCAACAGTTGCGGTATTGCTGCGCCATGCTTATCCTATGTTAATCAGAGGAGTAAGATATGTCCCAACTCATGTCACAGGTTCTCCGCGATTTTGATTCTGATCAAGTAAAGCGAGCTATATGACTCACAGCACTGTGGGTTCCTTAAGCATTTTTTTTAATGTGGGAGGCTATAATTTGCAGAAACTATTGCTTCAGATCCATTATTAGGTATAGAAGTGTGGCATTAAAAGGAGCATTTAATTGGAAAGCGAAAATTTATCATTAGTAAAATGTGCGATTCAGTATAAATGTGAATATTATGGTTTGTTTAGTGTTTCTTACATTATTTCATCAAAATGCAACCTTTTGATGTGAAAATTCTAAATTCTATCTATGATGATCTCCGTACAAAAAAAAAAAAAAAAAATGTTGTAGCCATTAAATGCCTTTAGCCATGAACTACCATGAAGCATAGGCTCAACTCTAGCACCAGGACCTCTTATGATGTTGAAAAATTGATTATGCCTAGCCTAAATCGCATACACTAGTTTCATTCAAGAAAATGAGCTAATGTTACATCCTGCCTATATATGACATACATCAGTTTCAAGAATGTTGAAAAATTGATTACACCTAACCAAACCACGTCCACCTGTTTCATTCAAGAAGATAATCTGTTGTTGCATCCTGCCTATATGTGACATTACAACAAAAAATGTATTGTGTATATACTCCCTCCATCCGGTTCCTCCCTTCACAACTCTGGCTTGATTTATGATCTCTTAATTCCAGAAGCCATTTCAGCTATCTTCTTCATTTTGTTTCTTACGGCTATCTTCTCCATTTCTTCTCTCATGGCTGTCTTCTTCATTTTTTCTCTCATGGCTATTTTCTTCATTTTGCTGTAATTGTTCTTTACCTCCTTCAGTTTCGTTTTGGTTAGTTTCTATGTCTATGTTTGGAACTGTTATGGGCAGAGGATCTTTGATGTCATCTGGAGGATCATAGTTTGGATCAGCAAGAAATGTAAGGGCAGTCACAACATCACTGATCAGTGGCCGACTGCTTGCTTCTTCTTGTAAGCACATCGATGAGATTGCAAGTGCCTGGTATAGACCTTTCAGAGGAAACTTCCTGTCAAGCAATGGGTCGGCCATCTTCACAAACTTCCTCTTATCCCTGAAGAACGGTGCTGCCTGCAGATAAACAACACTTAGTAGAGCAGCATTGCAATTCTAACTGTATGGATTTCTGATTTTTTTTTTAAAAAAAATGGTTACAGTCTGAATATGTTTCCTAATAAAGAAGTCTCAACAATGGATATTTCTTAGTGAGAAGTAAAGCTAGGTGTAAAGCTCACCCAATGAACAAGAATCTGCTCGCGAGTTGGTTTTGTGGTGTCGATTGCTCGCCTCCCAGTGATGAGCTCTAAGAGAACTATGCCAAAGCTATAGATGTCAGATGCCTTTGTTAGCTTGCCAGTCATGGCATACTCAGGAGCACAATAGCCATATGTGCCCATCACCCTTGTGCTGACATGGCTTTTGTCGCCACTTGGACCAAGCTTCGCCAGACCAAAGTCTGATAACTTTGCATTGAAGCTTCCATCCAATAGAATGTTGGATGCCTTGAGATCACGGTAGATCACTGGCGGGTTGGCTACCTCATGCAAGTACTCAATACCTCTAGCTGCACCACATGCAATCTTCATCCGTATGTTCCAGGGTAGTTGCTGAGAATTTGGAGTGGGATCTATACAATTCAGTGAACCACAGGTACAAATTACAATTCACGAATGTACATTTATATGTATTTTTTTTTTTTCAAAAAAAAATGATCGAGAATTTGGATTACCGAGGAGATGATCTTGCAATGAACCTAGTGGCATGTACTCATACACTAGGATCCTCTGGTCACAATCGGTGCTGTACCCGACCAAGGTGACTAGGTTTGGATGATGCAGTAGGCTAAGCATCAGCACCTCGACGAGGAACTCACGGTTTCCTTGCAACCCCTCTTTGTCAAGCTGCTAACTAACTGCTATGACCTAGACATGGGCATATTTAACATAAACAAGTTATGGTTATATTCACAAGCGTTTCTTCATGTCTTCGTTTAGTGGTGTGAAGAACGGTGAATTTGGAGAAGAAATGCTTATTTACTTCCATAGTGTCTGGAATGCATCCTTTGTACACCCTTCCAAAGCCACCTTCACCCAGCAAGTTTTCTGGGTTGAAAGAGTCGGTGGCATCGACCAGTTCACGGAATGTAAACACCCTACTAGGAATGTTATGGTTACCGATCCGTAGTATCTCCCCTGCTGCTGCCCTTTGCTTGGGACTGTCTGCATGTAAAAAAGTTGCTGAGAGTCTGAAATACATCCTTTGTCATGGAATATAGGCCTTGTTGATCTTTTATCATCATACTAATCACAATTTTTTGGGTCTGGGAATAATGAATTTCAGGGTGAAATTAATTAAGTTCAAGAATAAGGCAATGGGCAAACAGACTTTCATGGACATGCTAATTGGTATTTATATATTTTTATGAACAATTTTCCCAATCTTTTTAGCAAATGATTGAGACATGCATGATGGAACTTTTGTTGTACGATATCTGTAACTTCTAGAAAATTTCTAATCCAATACTTAAATGCTACTTTTATGTTTCAATAATTGGTGGAAAATACTAATTTGTCTTTTGCAACTTTCCTTTTTTTAAAAATGGTGGAAAATACTACAGTTACCAGCTTATTATCATCTTATACCTTGCAGAGCAAAAATTCCAGGGGAAGAAAAATAAAGACTGGATTCTTACTTGAGAGCGAAATTTCCTTGACTAGGGTTGCCAACCCGGAGTTCTGTTCATTCTTCCTCTTCTTTTTCCTCCATATCTTCTTCGTCCACTTGCACTTCTCTTGCTCGGGCACCATTGCCGCATTCTTCCTCTTCTTTGCCTCCGTTGTTAATGGTTCCTCTGCTTCTCGCACCGCCCCACCACAAAAGCCGCGGATCCACTTCCTTTTCTTTTTCCCCTTCGTGTCTGATGCCTCTTGTGTGGCCTTGTTCCTTGTCCTGCCGCAGACAGAGCGGATCCACGAGCAGCAGCATGCACATCTGAGTAGGTTGCAGTTCAGGATGTTCTTGCAGCCACATCTGTTAGCGGAGCTCAACAGCCCCATGGAATTGCCGGATCGACGCGAGAGTGGGCAAGCACCCTCGTGCCGATCCCTGCATGCAAACGAAGAACAGCAAGAGGCCTCAAAGGTAATATTCTCTTTCTCTCTTTATTTTTTCTCGCAGTTGGTTTCTTGCCACGCGCTCCTTTCTCTGTGGATGCTAAAAATTTGGGAATGAGGCAGCTTCTCTTTTTCCTTGGACGAACGTTCTCTGGCCAAGAAGCCATTTTTAGTCTACTCGTTTTTGCACTTGGTTCTAGTAATTGTCTTACCGCACCCTGATCTTTCGCATGAGAAATAGGAGTCTGTTTTCACCCATTGGCTGGGGATGTGCTCAGCTGCTCAAGGTTATAATCATGCATGGTGCTGGTGCATATGGTTGTTATGCTTCAGTTAGTAAGAAACTTTGGATGAAACCATTGGCAACTATGGTTGGATAAAAAATTCGTCTAGAGTACACAATGTGTGGATATCGCTATTGTTTGTGACAGACTTTCATGGTTCATTATTTCTAGAAATTTAGTTGCATGGAAACAGTCACATGTCACTTCTATTATCCAGGACTTCCACAGACCAGCATATATCCAGGACTTCCACAGACCAGCATGCATGCCCATGCACTCTAGTACTATTACTCATTTACTCTACTCAATTTCTAGTTCATTACGCCTAGTACCGATCCGCGCCCAGCGGTGAAGATGCTGAAGGCCTGGGTTTTGATCCAGCACATCGCCGGCCGGCTGCTTGTATATATCACCGGGTCTAGATCGTTGTCTGCTAAGAAAATGCACCCCTTCAGTGGCTTCTGCTACTCACTATATGGTTGCTACACTGCTGTCACTCCAGGGTCTTGTTGTGGCGCCCTCTAGCCAGCTGCTGGCTGCTGCTGTTCTCTCTATGGTACCGTCCCTGCTGTTGACACTTGATACTCTCTGCCATAGTATTCGCCTTGCTGCTGGTAGGTGGCAGTACCCTCCTTGTGCTGGCTATTGCCTCCACTGCTGCTCTGCTGTCTCCCAGCGGCACCGTTCTTGATGTAACCTTGCCAGGGATTGTTCGTAGTCCCTCACCATATGGATATTGGTGGATGCGCGCAGCTGATGTCCTGGAGCTGCTGGCAGCGCCATGGCCACGGCCCTGGTGGTCTCAACTCTCAAGTACCAGGGTGGCATCCCAATGCACATGCCACCGGACAGCTGCCGGTCCATGACCTGCCGGCATGCGTCCTGTGGGATCTGCTGGACCTCATGCCGGCACTGCACGTTGTCCCTGACCCTCCTCTGTTCAGCCTTGCCTTGTCCGACTGAGATGGTCGCTAACTCACCATGGGCACGAGGAGCGCCATCGAGAAGAAAAACTTTGTCATTTCTGTGGTGTACTGATATGCTGACAAGGCTCAATTCTGTTTGTAGGCTGTGATATCAGGTTTGAACCACGGTTAGAAGAAACGTGAGGACGAACAAGATGGCTAATAAAAATGTGAAGTGATTTTAGCATGGTGTGGCACAATTTCATGTGCTGACAGTTTCAGGGGTGGGGGGGGGGGGGGTGGTGGGGGAGTTAACTCTTGAAAAAAAGAAAGAGAAAAGATACTTTGGCATTTGTGTCCCATTCTGACTGGGATTTCGGAATAAGCTATATTAAAAACAATGCTTTGTCTAATAATCTAACTGTTATTTTTTAGATAAATAATCTTATCTAGATCTTTTGAATGGACATGAGTATAATAATATTTATATTTCTTTCTTGATAAGTGATGCCTGATTAACGTAAGCAAGAGTGATCAACGATGGTAGCTTTTAAAGATAGGGTCTAAGGACTAAGGCCTTACTGGTACTGTATTTGATTTGCAGATTTTGAAACTTGTTTTCATTTCCTAGTTATTTATAATGCAGTATTAGAAGGGCTGCAGATTCCCTTTGAGACTAACAAATTATCAAACTTATCAAATAAATGTTGTAAAATGGCATAGTTTTGTTTTGATCTTGATATTCATTTACTTGGTGAGTCAATACAAGCTTGTTGAAGAGTTTAGGAATAGTCGATATTTAATTACTAGGTACAAAATGGATATTAGAATTCCATGATGAATAAAAATATCTGCTTTCTTAATTGCCCTGGACTTTATTGATACCTTTTCACTCTTAATAATTTGTACATATAATAAATACATCTCAGCAGTCCAGTTTGGAACTTTTAATACTCTGATTTATGCAGAATTTCTTTTGATTTTCTCGGTGCAGGCTATAAATCAATTTAACAAGAACAGTAAGATTCCATGGGACCGTGCCAGTACTATCAGGCATACAACATCCCTTATTTATTCTTCATACTCCTCGTCAATATTGTAGCACACGACAGTGCGAACGCACGTCAGAGCTACGCTTATCAGGATTTGCCCTAGTAGTACTGGTCGCCGCCGGAGAAGACGCTGCAGTCCTGGGGCTCCGACTGCAGCCGGCACATCATCGGCATCCCCGCGGCATACTCCCGGGCCTTTGTAAGCTTCACGCGGGCGATTTTTCTCCCAGTGCCGCCGGGAGGACACGGTGGATACATCTGCTGCTGGCCACTCTCGCCGTAGCCATATCCATATCCCTCTCCTGCCTGCAGGCTGCAGGGGTAGGGCTGCTGCTGCTGCCCCCATGGCCACCACCCTTTCTCCAGCGGCGGCATGGGCATGGTCTCCTCGTAGCCCCTGACCATGCTCCGGATGGCGGCGCAGCGGCACTCGCTGCTCACGTCCTGGAGCTGCTGGCAGCACCGCAACCGGAGCCCGGTGCCCCACCGGAACGGGTCGACGCCGTAGCGCATGCCGCCGGTTAGCTGCCGGTCGAGCACCTGCCGGCACGCGTCGAGCGGGTTCTCCTGGACCTCTTGCCAGCACTGCAGGTCCTTGAGCCTGTGCCGCTCGACCTCGCCTTGGCCGGCGGCCACGGCCACCAGGATCGCGAGGCACAGTGCCGCAGTGGCGGCGACGGCGATCGTATTAGCCATCTCCAGCTCAGATCACTGACAAATCTTTGTATCTGGTTGTTTGATCTAGCTAGTTTTTGTTTTCTTTGGTGATGATCGATGAAATGGTAGTGAAGGGTGTTGGGTATTTATAGGAGAGAAGGTAGTTGAGGTGGAAAAACACACGCTGTTAGTTGATAAGGTCGATGCTTGCAGGAGGGAAATATGCCGATGATTTGGAGCTTTGTAAAACAGATTTTTTTTTTGGAAAGTTTTGGTAAGGTAACACTCCACGTTAACCCTCACATGGATGCGTCTAGTTGGGATAACGGTGTGTGCTAGTACGTGCGCTTGATGTATCTACAACTACATGATGAGTGGTTTTCTGATAAGCTTGTCTTTGTGTGGTTCATGTGCGTGTTTTTTTTTTTTTTTTTGGGTGTGTTTTTTGGGTTGTTTGGAATATGGAGACGTTGATGTCATGCCATGCTGTGTAAGTAGGACAGATCCTAAGTGTTAGAAAAGGCACTTTATTTTGTTGACGAAAACAATTTTTTTTTCAATTACACAATACTAGATCCTCACAACGTGCACACACTTGTCCTTATGAACACACTTACGATGCATGCCAAGTCGCCGTCACACGATGTACTTACGGAACCTTTACTAGACTACTCGTTCTTATATATTTGATTATTAGTGAAAGTTCTCGCTTCTAGCTTGTAGCTTTTCTTTTCAGGGAAATAGATAGATAATGCTGCATGAGCATTATACAAGCGCGCTACATCGAGTGATGGGATGATTTAATATGTGTTTTGTTTGGGAACCATGTGGGACAGGAGATGGGGTTATCCCACATTTTCTATTTAGTTGGAGATAAATTGGACGTAGGTTCAGATTCATGACACGTGGGCTCCATACGTTTCTAAGATATAAATTCTGTTTAGTTGGAGATAAATTGGACGTACATTACGTTAATGCTGCCAATTAAATTTGTTTGATGACTAACTTATGAACCTTTTAATTTCCGGATCTGCTATGTTTCTAAAACAGGCACGCTCAGGAAACGTTGGAAACCAGGGACGAGCAAAGCGCAATTCCAACCTCTCATCTCTCGCTGAGACCAGGGACCAAAGTTTAATTCTTTGAAATTGGCAGGGGCCGCGCGAACGCGTACCCCCTCTACCACAAATTATGACGTCCACTCTCCCACTTGGGGAGATGGTAAGCCAGCGCACCCGCCAAGTGCAATGCGGGCCACTGACCTAGGCCACGGCCCTTCATCGGCCGTCGACCCCGTCCAGGTAAGTATGGAGGAACGGTGGACGAGGGGCTCCTCTTGTAGCGGGAGCTTGGGTTGCGTCTGCCTTCCGCTGCCGAGGTGGTGCTAAACGAAGCAGCGTTCTACTTCTACCCGCGCGCTCTGCCGCTGAGTTCTGGACTTCTTGTGGATGGGCTACCAAGACATGAGGCGTATATAGATATGGGCCTTTAGGATCGGGCCGGTAGGAAACAGTTGGACTGGGCTGCAATGGACTAAACATGGGCTTAGTTAGGCGTGGGAGTAGTTGTTCCTTATTAAAAAAACAAGAGGCTCAAAAAACAAAGAGGCACGGAAATAGTTTTCAAGGCTTATTATAAGCTTTGTTTTCTTTGGAATCTGCATCTACATGCTCTTGTGGTATAAGTGAGAGAAATTTTAAAAATAAAGGCAAGAAAATTTACACAAAGCGTCCTTGTTTCGTGTTCTTTGTTCAATTTGAGAAACGAAGGCTGCCAAGTAGACCTTGATGGAGAAATCTTTGAGCCAACGTCCACTTGACCACCTGTGTGAGAAGACTCTGTTTACGAAACAATTTTTTTTAGAATTATACAGTACAACGCAGAAACTCACAACACGCACGTACATTTATTCATATGAACACACGCACGCAAAACTTTACCCCTATGAGTACCTCCGAAGAACTGAGCCGGCACATCTAGAGATTTCCAAAGTCACCATTGGCGCGCCTCGTCGAGACATCTAGAGATTCCCGAAGTCACCACTGGCGCGCCTCGTCGTCAACGAGAATGTCGCTTACCACTTAAAACGTAATGCCGATAAATCCTGGAAAAATCCCAGGAAAAGTTGAAAGCACAAGGGATTTGATCGCGATAGGTAACGCCCCACCTGGGACAGTCCTACCACTAGACCCGCAGGCCCATTCGCTTTACGAAACAACTTCTAGTCCTGTCTAAAGCTAGCGTTCTATGTTTAAGCAGCAGCTGAACCAAAAACAAAGTCTATGACCGTCGAAGATGCTCGCAGGACAAACACGTTGCTTTCCATCCGTTTTTAACTCACTGTTCTCTGTTCGAGAGCGGGCAGCAAAGCGGACACGTTCACTAGTTCCCTTCCCCTAGTCTTGGACTCTTCTCTTGGTACTTTGGCAAAGCGGACACAACCGTGGCAGCCGCCGCTCCCGTGCACCCACGCTAATAAAATGCCCTTGAACAGAGACATTGTCGCAGAGCTCGGTTCAACCACCTCCATGAAACGGGACACCTCTCCTAATCATTTGCAATTGCAACCGGGGAGTGCATGGGAGGGTGAAATCCCCCTGTCATCAGCTCCGTGATCCGACCACCACCGGCCACCGGATCCTGAATCCTTCCACGCAAGTTGATACGATGCCATGCCACCTGGGACGCCGGCGGCTCCGCCAGTTTATTCCGTGCTGTGACTGCAGCAGCGAGCGGCCTCCGGTGACCGGTGGGGAGTTTCCACTGCAATTGCATGCAAGAACAGCAGCTGCTGCCTACTGGCCACGGCATTCATCAGCAGCATAGTATACAGCTCAACTGGCAACTCAGCTCCCCCACCAGTAGAGAGTTTCTCTCCCGAGCTGCCCCATGTGGCCATGAATCATGACGCGAACTGTTGTCTGGTTGCCACTACCTAACCTGAAACGGCTCCATTTCTCTATCTCGTCGTCAAATTCCAGTGTTTCTCTGGTCCTTGTTGTTGTGGACGGCTGAGGGCTGATGATTGGTAGTTACCATTTTGATATGTGATTCCGTGTTTGTGACAACGCCGATTCACCTCATAACAGAGGTGCTGAACGGCGCCCGACCCAATGATTGATTGGGGAGGACCTCGTCGTTGCCCTCGGCTTACAGGTGAGGTAGCCGCCCCTGTAACCCCCGGTTTGCACATGCATCAGAATCATGGGGGTGCTTAGTACTGTACCAACCAGCCGGCCTGCGTGCTTGTGCTTGCAGTACATGGGGAGCTTGCTTTCAGGTGAATATTTGAGCTGGTGGATCGCTGTCCATCCAATGCCTCAACGATTGCGTACGTCATTGTGCCGTGTCATGTGTGATCAGATCACAGTACACGAGTTCATTCATTTCACTTTTGGGCATGAGGAAATTAGTGCATGCATGCTCAGCTCAGGACTCAGGTGTGTTTAGGAGATGGCTGATGACGACTGACCAAACTGACAGGCTCTCGACGGCATCAGCGTACTGCGACTAACGAAGAGATCGCTACACACAAGCAAACAAATTGTACATCGTTTGATGTTTTTATGACCCCGAACGTCGATCGTACAGTACTGCGAATTCACTTTCGGATCCTTTCCTGTGCTCTGTGCACTTTTCGGTTCAGTTTGCTCCAAGCAAACACAGTACAGAGTGATGTACAAGTACTGACCAAGCTGGGGCATGGAGCTAGTAGGTCGACGTCGCGCTTCGTTTTCACGTTTCAATCAGCACTTCAGCAGTACAAACCCACGGATCATGGGTCATGTGTTTCAAAAGGGTATTAAGGCACTATTTGGATAAAAAAGATAATAGTTAGCTGCTAATAATTAGATGTCTTTTGATTCAACCAGGTCTAGGTAATTGTTAGCTAAGTATTAGCCCTGTTTAGATCTTTGTAGATAATAGTTGTCTAATAATTATCTTTTTTTATCTAAACAACAGGTATAGATAATAGACTATCTAATTGTTAGCTCAGATAATGGCAACTAATAACCTGCTAATAATTGTTAGCTGGCTAATAATAGCTGTGCATCTAAGCACCATCTAGCTGATAGGTAGCTAATAGTTAGCTTAGCTAGGTAATATCATATATGGTTTATTAGCCAATTAATTATTAGCAGATAATGAATCCGATTTAATTCACTAGTTGAACTAAAATATAGTTAACAACAGCAAAACATTAGTCGTGACTTGGCACAATACTACTACTAAACACAAGCAAAAAAGGAGTTAGTGCGGTACCTAACTAGCTACCTATACGCTAATTAAACTCCACATGACATGTGTTCGTTTTATACAACTGATCAAACGTAGCCTTCTTCCGCAGTCCGTCTACGTTGCTGCCTGTAATGTAATCCGGCAGCTGTACCTGCTACTATACAGCAAAGATTCCCCGCAAGCAAGAATTGAACAACTCACTCAGCCATGCAGGGCTCGAGCCAGCCTAACACAAGCGGGCGTAGGCCCCGGCCTGGCGCTATAAATCGCGGGCGCGTGTCGTGGCCGCCAATTCAGCAGCAGCGCACTCTTCCATCATCAGCTAGCTTAGCCCGGCCAAGCAGGGAGCTAGAAGCAGCAGGAGAGCTTCGTCAGCTGGTTGCGTTCTCTGATCGAACTTGTGAGGAAGATCGGGATGGCGTCCAGGGCGGCTCTCCTGGCGCTTCTGCTCTCGGCGTTCGCGGCGGCGTCGGCGGTGGCGCAGCTGGACGTCAAGTTCTACAGCCAGTCGTGCCCCAGCGTGGAGGCCGTCGTCCGCAAGGAGATGGTGCGCGCGCTCTCCGCCGCGCCCAGCCTCGCCGGCCCGCTCCTCCGGATGCACTTCCACGACTGCTTCGTCAGGGTACGTGCATTGCCCTTTCGCTAGCTGTGGCCGCAACCATCTGTCTAGTCTCGATCAGCTTTTCTAACCCCGTTGCTGCATCTATCCTGCATTGCTCGCCGATCATCGTGCAGGGATGCGACGGCTCGGTGCTCCTGGACTCCACGGCGAACAACACCGCGGAGAAGGACGCCAAGCCGAACCTGACGCTCCGCGGCTTCGGCTTCATCGAGACGGTCAAGGCCGCCGTCGAGAAGGCGTGCCCTGACACCGTCTCCTGCGCCGACGTCCTGGCCCTCATGGCCAGGGACGCTGTCTGGCTGGTGAGCAATTGAGCATTTCATTACAGCGCATATTCAGTCGTGTCCACGAAGTACAAGTTCTTACTGGTTCGGTTGTTTTGCATGCAGAGCAAGGGCCCGTTCTGGGCGGTCCCTCTGGGCCGTCGTGACGGCCGGGTGTCCATCTCCAACGAGACCGACCAGCTGCCGCCGCCGACGGGCAACTTCACGGAGCTGACGCAGCTGTTCGCCGCCAAGAACCTGGACACCAAGGACCTGGTGGTGCTGTCCGCCGGCCACACCATCGGCACCTCGCACTGCTTCTCCTTCTCCGACCGCCTCTACAACTTCACGGGGCTCGACAACGCCGGCGACATCGACCCGACGCTGGACCTCGCCTACATGGCGCGGCTCCGCGGGAAGTGCCCGAGCCTTGACGACAACACCACGCTGGTGGAGATGGACCCCGGCAGCTTCAAGACCTTCGACCTCGGCTACTTCGCCAACGTGGCCAAGCGCAGGGGCCTCTTCCACTCCGACGGCGCGCTGCTCACCGACCCCTTCACCCGCGCCTACGTGCTCCGCCACGCCACGGGAGGGTACAAGGAGGAGTTCTTCGCCGACTTCGCCGCGTCCATGGTGAAGATGGGCAGCGTCGACGTGCTCACCGGCAGCCAGGGCGAGATCAGGAAGAAGTGCAGCGTCGTCAACTAATTTACCAGCTAGCTGGCTGGCCACCGGGGATGTATGTATGATGTAGTTCATCAGGCACTTTTGGTCTCAGAGATGTATGATGAATTTTTTCCTTCTGTTTTTTTTTACTGCATCATTGATTGATATTATTTTGTTACTTCAGCCATGTATGTATGTATGCATGTATGTAAATCTGCCCCTCATCATCTTCAGGTTCCATCATCGATCAGGATCTCATGATAATACAATACAATAAACCTTTTTATTATTTGTCTACTACGTACTGGCTCTGTTGTGTCAGCCGAGATGCCATTGCCGTGCACATACTAAAATGAGCCTGTCTATCTGTCCATGCATCACCAGCGATCCAGCTGGTTGTGACGCACATGCACGGCATACAAGGCGACACGCATGATCGACCAGTAGAAGTTGACGGCGGCCGTGGCCGGAGGAGAACACCGGTCAATAATGCACTCATCGCCATTGTTTTGCTAATTGTAGTGGCTAGTGGCAGCGTCGCCCCACACGCCCATACTGCTGGCGCCATTTGTTTATCAGTACGGGCAGCTCTCCTGAATGTCTGTAATGGGAAGGGACTTTCTTGAGCAGCAGCTCACATGGCAAGCACGGATGATGCACCGGAGCGCGTGGACTGTTGCCGTTGCCGATGGCATCTCGCCGAATTGGAGCGCCGGAGCGGGGGCGTCGCAGGCGTGCAGAGTTGCCGTGTAGCGCCATAGCGGCGGCTTTGGTGGTTTCCAGATGGTTTGGCAGATCTAAAACAGATTTGATTTTTTTTTTTTTGAGAGAAAACCGGGTTGCATTTCATATATATAGATAAAACATTACAATACCATCCTTACAAAGACACCCTTGAAGAAAACAAAAATTACACCAAAGTCCTTGCAAGGTTTCCGGTCTTCGTCGTCGCCCGGTGATCGGAGCGTCCACCCGACGAAGCATGGCCACGCCGAGCTTTTGGCTAGGAGCCGATACCCATTTCGACGAAGAAGCTTTGTCAGCTTCACTAATTTTTCAGCAACAACGATTGGCTTGTTGAAATCATCAACACGCCCTTGAAACATTGAGCGCACAAGCAATCCGCCCGAGGCACAAGGCATCTGCCGCCTGGGCGTCGTAAACAACTCCGAGTCCATAGACAACGGAGAAACCAGGGAACCCTAGCCGGGGAGAAGAACAGCCTCCATCCCAAACTCGCATAGGGTATAAGTAACGTACCTCATCTTCTTCACGGACACAACAATTGGTGGTCACCAACAGACCACTCCCTGAATCCGACGCCAACACCGTGGAAGAAGGGCACGGAGATAAAATCCACACCACGGCATCCTCACCGATGTGGAGAAATGCAACCCTAACCACACTAAACTAAACAGAAAGAAAAACATACTAGTATGGACCACCACCCCGCTCCTCAACCGGACTCCCCCCACCTCCTTGGCGTCCGAAGACGCCGGCGGAGGGAAGAAATCCGGCGAGAAGGGCGGAAACTGAGTCGCCTGGGCGTCGCCTTTTCCCGTAGATGGGGAACGAGAGGATTCGAGAGAACCTCAAAACAGATTTGATTTGATGCTGGTTGGGGAAAGGGCCGGTTGGGCTCTTAGATTTCAGACCTGTGCGGCTGGCTGGCTAGTCCTCTGTTGATACGAGGCCCGGCCCGTTAGCACTGGGCGACCCCTGAAACCTCTCATTATTTTTTCTTTTCAACCAATCACTCTTTTATTCCATCTTTTTTTTTTTTACTTCCTGATATCTTTGAGTTCTCATTTCCCCCTTTCATCTAATATAATATAAGATAAAAATACAGGAATAATAACCCCTACTAATATCGAACTAACAAGTCGTTGTACCTTTATCTTAAAAATACAAAGCCTTAAGGATCAAGGCACCGGTCTTTGGATTTTAGTTGCGCATAGGCGACTTGTATGTTGAGATATACTCCCTCCGTTCTAAAAAACATGCAATTCTCACATCCTCGATTAAACATTGTGAACTTTGACCAAAATTATATAAAAAATACTTAAATTTATGAGACAAAATAAATATCATTAGATTGGTATGAAATATATTTTCATAATAAATTTATTTCAAAACATAAATGCTAATATTTTTTTGCTATAAATTTGGTCAAAGTTGACGTAGTTTGACTAACACATTTCCTATAATTCAATATTTTTTTTGGAACGGAGGGAGTTTTGATAATGAGGTTTAGAATTTTACAGTTAAAATGGTTCCGCGGTCGCAAGAGAGTTTCTTCCCCTCCAAAGACAAGCAAGTACCCCTAAAACTGAGAGAAAATTCTAGTCAAGCTGACATGTGCTGTGGCGAAGCTACTCAACCTCGATACTCGACGAAACATCTCGTCAAATCCGCTATTAAAGTGATCATTGTAGGTAAAGACTGTGTAGAACCTTTGCTTGGAGCGCTACGTCATCCTCCCACCCACCAACCAAAGCGACGACACGCATCCGCTGAACAGACGGTACCCGATGAGCGCCACGGACCCCCCTTTAACAGCACTCGCTCCGGCTCCGAGTGGAGACAGGGACGCGCGCGCGCGCGGGGGCGCACCAACCGCAACACCCCCTAACGTCTCCGAGCCTCGCTCGGGAGGCGACGGCGTCGCGTCGCGCTCAATCGCCGGCCGACACACCATCCGAAAGCCACCGGGCAACCAGACGCGCTGACTTCCGGCTTCCGCCGTGTGATCCCGATCGCGTCCTGCGCGCAGTACTACGCCTCGCTCGCGCGCACGGCGCACATACCAGACACCACCACCATCTCCTTCTCTCCCGCCTCTCATCCGACGCGGCGTTCGTTTCAGCCGGGATCCTACTCCTACCACCGCTGCCTAATTGGCTAGGTAGCTGCTGCTGCGATCCCCGCCGGCCGGCAGCCGGTTCTTGATGTGGAGGGGTGGTGGCGGCCGCCGCTGCTTCTGCTAGTGGCCGGCGCGGCGCTGGTGGTGATCGGTGCCGCGGCGCTCGCGAGCGCTTCGACGCCGGAGGCCGGGCTCAAGGTCGGGTTCTACCATGCGACGTGCCCCATCGCGGAGGATGTGGTCCTCGAGGAGTTGAGGCTCATCCTCATGGAGGACGCCACGGTGGCGCCGGCCCTGCTCCGGATGCACTACCACGACTGCTTCGTGCAGGTAAGCACGCATCTGCTGCTTCGTCCACGACCACGCACAGAAATGAACTCTTTTCAGAGCTCTCTAGGCTGCATCCATGGATGTGTGAATATGTGATGTAATGTTACTGATTGGTGTGTTATGCGATCCAAGGGCTGCGACGGGTCGATCATGCTCCAGTCCAGGAAGAAGGGGAAGGCTGAGCGGGACGCGCTCCCCAACCGCAGCATGCGAGGCTACGATGCCATCGAGCGGATCAAGGCCCGGCTCGAGACCCTCTGCCCGCTCACCGTCTCCTGCGCCGACATCATCGCCATCGCCGCCAGGGACGCCGTCTACCTGGTAAGCATAAGCAAGCACACACATGCGTACACCAGCGATGCTTTTGTTCGATCGTGTGCTAGCTTCCTGATGAATGCCTGCCTGCGCTGCTCGATCTGTTGGTTGCCCACTGCCCAGAGCCACGGACCGTGGTACGACGTCGAGACCGGGCGGCGCGACGGCAACGTCACCGTGGCCGAGTACGTCGAGAACGACCTGCCGCCGCCGGACTCCAACATCGTCGACGTCAAGACCTTCTTCAGCGTCAAGTCGCTCAACTCCAAGGACATCGCCATCCTCTTCGGTAAGCTAGCTGCCCGCCCACTCCTCCTCCTCCTCCTTTCTTCTCCACCACAACCCCCCTCCTATCCTAGCTTTGCGTGCGACAGCAACGCGTTAGCAAACCACTCCACCACTAGCTAACGAAGACACGCGTTGCCTTCAGGGTGCCACAGCATCGGGACCTCCCACTGCGGGCCGATCCAGAAGCGGCTCTACAACTTCACGGGCAACATGGACCAGGACCCGTCGCTGGACCCGGCGTACGCCGCCGAGCTCAGGAAGCTCTGCCCGCCTCCCAGCCGCCCCGGCGACGGCGACGACGATGACGACGACGACGGTGCCGGCGGAGGGAAGGTGAAGGTGCCGTTGGACCCCGGCAGCAACTACACCTTCGACCTGAGCTACTACCGCCACGTGCTCGCCACGGGCGGGCTGTTCCAGTCCGACGGCAGCCTCCTGCACGACCCCGTCACCAGGGGCTACGTCCAGAAGGTGGCCGAGGCGGAGTCGCCGGACGAGTACTACGCCGACTTCGCCGCGGCCATGGTCAAGATGGGCCGCACCGACGTGCTCGTCGGCGACCGTGGGGAGATCAGGCCAACTTGTGGCGTTTTTGTTGACTAGGTTCATCAGGATCGGATTGAGTATGTGCAGTTAATTTTAATTACTAATGTGTACGGGTTTCCGTCAGCATCTACTGTGCTGTGGAGTTGGTAGCTCAGAAAAGCACGAGCTGTTAATTGCGTAATCCAGGGAATTGTGTTCCGTTCACACGGCCGTCGTCACTGATCGACTGACTTGTCAGCCATGATATATTTCTTATTTATCTATTACGAGTTATATATTCAACTGATCTACGCTTCAGAACGCTGATGGTTTGACGAGTAGGCACATCCAGATTAGTTTGGTCAACCACAATCTGGTCACCAAATCTTGCCAGAGCACAGGCAGGGCCTGTTTGGCGGCACGCGCAAATTGCTTTACTGATTCTTAGTTCATTTTAAAGAGAGACTATATAGTGTATGGAGAAATCAGAGTTAATAAGAGCCGATCGTCTCGCAAAATAAAATAAAATAAAATAAAATAAGAGACGGTCAAAGCTCCACCAAACAAGCCTTATCATCACGTCTCAATTTGTCTGAGTGTGTATGCTTAATACAAGAATGGGAGTTATTTAGTATTCCCTGTCACTAAATAATCAAATTATAGAGTTGTCCTAAGTCAAACTCTTTTAGATTTGACCAAATTTTATTAAAAAAAACCAGACTAATGTTTATAACACAAAATTAGTACAGTTCGATACAGCATGAA
The DNA here is from genome assembly GCA_015844335.1 of Chrysopogon serrulatus. NCBI lineage: Eukaryota > Viridiplantae > Streptophyta > Magnoliopsida > Poales > Poaceae > Chrysopogon > Chrysopogon serrulatus. The sequence goes on from JADLZL010006595.1 coordinate 144,829, forward strand.
TATATTTTTCATAATATGCTGTTTTGCCATATATGGCAGCAAGTTGGACTTAGGACAGCTCTAGAAGAGATTTATTTAGGGACCAAGGGAGCAGCAGATTGTCAATCAAGAAGGGAAAAAGAAAAGGCATACCATTAGGGAGAAAAAACATGTTTCATTATCTGGTGCACCTGTCCTTCATTTGTTTAGCTTTAATTTCAGAAATTACATCTATTTATATTTAGAACAAATGAAACAAATTATAGGTAAATAAACTAAATACATTCTTTTAGAGACCAAGGCACATTGAATACATTGCGCTCACGTCTGTTATTTTCTACCCCATATATATATTCCAGATGCTATTATTACTCCGCTTAATGCTCCAATGGACGCCAAAATTTTCAGCTTTGAAGGACCTTGGTTAGCATCAGGTAGTTCTAATAAACATTTTACCTGCAAGGAACACCGAAGATTAACGTGTGTGTATTATTTATAGAACATTTATTTTTTATAACTAATCAAACATCAACCTGAAGGGACACTATAAAACCAGTGATGCATTTCTTATTATTAAATGGCATAATATATATGACATGCAGCTAAGGGTTTGTTTTTTGTTTTTAAAAAAAAAGAATAACCTGAATTGGTTGTTCCCAATTTTTCTTTATTCCAGAAACATGCCCCTTTCCCACAACTGCAACCACTGAAGAATATTCCCTGGCCGCCTTCAACAACGTTGAAGACATATACCTGAAGGTACAATTTTACAATTATACCTCAACAATACTGTAACACCAGAAATAACTAAAAGGGCTGCTTAACACATTATATTAAAAAGGAACTCACATATCTCGCTCATGTAGAAGTGTGTCCATCAAACTAGGAAATGCCTTGCTCATCTCTTGAATAACAAGTGTTAGCATGTCAACATCATCCATGTCCTTCAACTATAGATAAGAGTTGCTGTTAAGATGTGAACGCAATAGTAGTGACTTATTTGTATGTATTAACCCTAAGCTCCAAAAGGTAGATTAACTTTCATGATTATACAAGCTATACCCATAAAATGGTATGAACCAAGAGAACATCATACCATCTTATTCAGTTCCTCCGGGCCTGGTAAAAATATGGATTGGAAAATAATGTAGTACAAAAAATTTTGCCCTGTGCCATAGTGACATTTTCCCCCAGGTCCTCCTCAAAGTGATCTTCAAGACAAAGAAAGAATAGAGATGAGATGGTGTTAGCTCTAACTAAAAATAACTATTAAAAATGATTGTGCAGCAAATTTCAGAAATAAAGATTTCAAAAGGTGTGGATTGATTTGCAAGGAATATACATGCGATGTCAGCAATTAGCAATCGTTATCAACACCGCCAATAAACATAGGTGAACCACTAAAATGCTTCATCTTTTATTCATAAATAAAAGCAAATCCTAAATTAGTAGTAGGTGTCTCAATATTTGGGATTTTGGGTCACATACCAATAGAAGCATCCTTATATTAGGCAATGGAATGTTAAAGCAGAAGACTTCCAAAATAAGCAAGGGGAGATAGCTATGAATTCACAATTCAAAAGCCTTATGTTGGTCATTCTGAAAATGCTTAGTATATTTTTTCAGAATAAAGAAAGATGGGTATGCAGATATTGACATGTGAAAATCAGAATATATGGCCATCGTTTTGAAACATTATGCCAAATGCATGAAAACAAGAATAGCAGAAGTTGACAACGCCTATTACTCTATTCCAAGTTTCATACACACATAGCCAGGGTCCATTGCTAGGTTGCTTACCTGGACGGGGCGATCTCCTAGGATAACTTTGCCACCATAGCTCATTGCTTCCTCAAATGCCACCCGGAACTCAGCTCCAGGTAACACCTCAAGTTGGCTAGCAACCTTAAATAACAATAACAATGTTGATCAAGTGATAAGAACACTTAACTATTGTTAACGCAAAGACAAACATCAAGCAGTACCTTTGCAAGAAACCAGCTGTAGAGAATACCAAAAGTGTTCATCTTCTTTTTCTTCCACATGTCAATCATTTCATTCATAGTAGGAACCTGTGCGGACAGGTTAGACAATGAACCAGATGATACATTATACTCTAGAAAAATAAAAGGTAGGCATCTTCTATTTGGCTGATGCCTTTAATAAGACTCAAATTTTTTCTTAAAAATAGGGTATGTCTTTTAAGGCTATATGCTTTTAGTTATAAGGAAAACCCCCAAAAAAACCTTCACTAGACACAATAAAATAAGTACTCCTGTACAGAGAAGAACATACTTATCCTACTTCTGCGACGGTTCGGCAATCCAGACAGGGGCACAATACCATTATCGTTCATTGTTCCATTATAGTTCATTGTTTTGTCCAACTTTATATGAGGAATTACAAACAAGCAGAATGTCTCTTTTAAAAAAAAAGAATGCCCCTTGCAATAAGAAGGGTAGTTATTTATCTTACAAATGTGTAGATACCTGAAGGTTTTGTGGTGTCAAAATTGCAATCCTGCTGGTACAGAGCTCCAGGAAAACAGCCTACACATGCAAGAGGGATGCAAAGGAATTAGAGCAATGTCTTGCCACAACAAAGAACAAAACAAAAACAATCCAAACTGGGCGGCAAACCTGCCAAAATCCACCACTCAGCAAAAATTATTGATGATGAGCAGATAGAGGAAGAACCTGAGGTTTCAGGTAGTTGATGATGGCCTTCACTTGATCACATGATTCCTGCAACAAAATCAAGTGTCAAATGCCCATGCCATGATTTGCACTAATTATGTCCACTGGATACATACAAACTCCTTTCTGTCTCCCAACAACTACAAAGTAGAAAAATTACAGCAGTACGAGAAGCAATCAGAACAGGCAGTGTTCTCTGCATCACAAGCAATGCCTACAAGCACAGCCCAATTCGAGCACCTACAGTTCGTTCACGAAATCATCGACCGCTTATGCATCATACCGGCATCGGCAGACGACGGAAAAGGAGCTCACCTGCGACACATGAGCGGTGCCGACGACATAGACGCGGCAGGTCCCGCCAACCCCGCCGCCGCGGCTTTCGGCCGACGTCTCGCAATCGAGGCACACCACCCCCTTGGCGAGCTCCTCGGGCAGCTCCTTCATCCCCGCGTCACCGCCCGGCGGCACCGCCCCGGCCCCGGCCCCAGCGCTGCCCTCGCCCCCAGCCTCCGCGTCCTCGAATTCCGAGGCGTCCTCGTACCCATTGGTCTCGGCGTCGGCCTCGGCGGCGGGTGCGGGGACAGGCTCGGGGGCGGCCGGATCCATCGGCAGGCCGAGAAGAGGGCCGAGGCGGGACGACGACGACGCGAGGCGCGGCGTCGGGGTCGGGGCTTGGGCGGCGAGGAAGGCCGCGCGCGACGGCGACCGAGGAAGGCGGCGGTAGCTAGCGGGGGGAGCGGGGGTAGGGGTAGGCGGTGGCGGATTGGCGACGGCGCGTGCCCGGCGAGGAGGCGAGGTGCGCGGATCATGCGGCGCTGGGCGTCGATTTGGGGCGGGATGGGAGAAAGCTCGGCGCTCGTCAGTGGACAGCGGGTGCGGGTGGGAGTCTGGATTGTGGGCCCGAGAGTATAACGGCTGGGATCGGTACCGTCGACGTCAGAGGCGTGGCCTCGTCCGTCCGATCCACCGTTTTGGTCTCCCAGTAACTCTGATGTGGCCTAGGCGAGGCGGAATCCCCATCGCTTTGATAGCTTCTTGACCCGACTTGCCGGATTCTGACGCAACTGTGTCTCCTCCCTGGCGATGCCACACTCCCTGCCCTGAGAGTGAGAGAGTCCCGGTCGCACGCCACGCCGGCAAGTTTGCCTCCTCCCCTCCGTCGTCCTGTGCGCGCGCGCCCGCTGTCTCTTCGAATACCGGTCGCTAGCAAGGGCTGCAAAGAGCCGCGCGCGAGTATGAGCAGTCCATTGTCCATGGCGCTCCACATGAACCTTATTATCGGCATTGCTAGCACTGGCAGCGACGTGTAAATGCTCTATGTCCATACATCCTGCCTACTACCAGCCGTCCTGTACTCCTGTCGGTGATCACCATGTCTAAAAAGCAAGAGGACCCAGCTTGTTGATGCAGAGGAGCTGCAAAGGAAATGGCTTCGGCTAGGCAGAGCAACAAGTTCCGCATCCTCCCCATGCCATTCTTCGCCACTAGTCATATCTTCCCCTACACCGACCTCGCCTTCCACCTCGCCGCGGCCCGACCTGACGACGTCGAGACCACTGTGCCCGTCACTCCGGCAAACGCTTCAGTCGTCGAATCAGCCCTCGCGCGGCGTCGTGTCGTTGGCCATCAGGCAACGGTCAATCCGTGGACAGCTTTCCACCGGAAGTGGAGAACCACTCCGCCTTCAAGGCGGGCGACGTGTGGCGCATCGACTCAGCGTTCGACGAGAAGCTGATGCGGCTGAGGCAGGAGACTGTCACCAGGGAGCACGATCAGGTTATCCATGAACTAAACATGGCGAGTCATCGGCGCTTGCCCCAGACTTTTGGGGAGATGAATTGGCTGGCATGCCAAATAAACCTAGGCTTACTTGGCCAAATCCATTGGCTGGACACGAAGCCTGCCAAGTCAGTCGTGTACATGTGCTTCAGAAGCTTGGCTTACTTATCTTATCAGTGACTTATCAGCCGTTTCAATAGTGTTTTTCTCTCGTAACAAATCGGCCAATTTATAAATGGCATCCCAGTGCTCACTCACATAGCCAATAGTGGTTGAGCAGTTCATCACCGAGAGGTACGTGAGTTCTGACGGAAGTGCTTGGGATCGGGCCGCGCCTGTGGCCAGAGGATGCTGGGGTGCAGAGAACAAGCTAGGAGCGAGAAGAGCCAGTGCTGAGGCGGTGGCGTAAGAAGTACCAGCTGTGTTCATGGTGCCCGGAGGGGCAGGGGATGTGGCGAGGACTAACAAGGTGGATAAGCTCTCTGCTAAGGATCACGCGGCCATGGCAGATGGTGGCTTCTCTCACCGTGATCTGCAGTTCTGCGCCACCTAATTGATGACCTAATTAATGGAAGAAGCAAGAGCGGCCGCCACTGCCGTGACGGGTGATACTTTAGTTGTATCTCGACTTCTCAAGGAACAAAGCAAATGCAGCTGACGAGGTTTGAGTTCAGGTAGATGTACTCTTGCGTTGTTCGGCCAACAGTACTATTGTCGATTTGCAACAGTAGGAACAAGAGCGGCAGCTGGGCCGCGTGTGTTTGTGCTTATTGTGTGTGGAAGCACGAAGCAGTTCCATTCTCAGCTATAGAACTCTTGTCGCCCCGTTCATTGTTGGGCCACCGTACGTTTTTGCTTTGCTTGTAGCACCCATGAAGTATGTTGGCATGTTGAATGAAATATAGAATCCATTTATCATCTTGGATATTTATTTGGCCAAGAAAAATGAGTTTCTACACTAATTCTCAAGGTTTTATCACAGAAAACAAAATATAATGACTCCCTCCCTAGCCACATGTTGAATGATTACACAGAGCTGTCATTTCACATAAATTAACTCAAAATACCACTAATAATTTTTTTGTTTCCTACCCACAACATTCTAAATTATAAGTTCTAGATATATTGCATTTGTTATGCACTTAAATATATATTGTGTCTAGATACATAGTAAAAACAATGTATCTAGATAAGTCAAAACATCTTACATAGTAAAAAACAATGTATCTAGATAAGTCAAAACATCTTATAATTTGGAGCAGTGAGTAGGTTTTAAATTTGCACACCACATGCCCATAACTCAATGCGTGGTCGTGGATGAGCGACCGAACTTTGAGGCCAGGGGTGTTGGGCCACCAATGCTATGGCAGAATATCATGCCATTATGATGAATCCTAAGAGTGGGGGGAGAGAGTGCCATAAATGGCAATTGTTGAGCCCATCTGAGATGGAGTGGCCGACTTCTTGGTTCCGCTCGTCATTGATCCACCGAATCTATGCTCAGATGTTGGATTAGGGAACTAGGGCCACACTTTGGCTTGAAGATGCACCAGCCACCTCAAGCACACTTTGACACTTGGAACGATGGGTGGGGGAGGAGGACCTTCGGACCACAAGGAAATGAAGATGTGATGCATGCTGAAGGAGTGAAGATCGATGCTGAAAAGACTCTAGTGCTGCAATAGGTACAAGTGCCATGGTGAGGGAATAACATTGTTGGCCTTGATCGCCTCATCATCTTCCTCACCCACTATTAGAAGGAGCCCAAATAGATATGCCAATAGTGAATTTTCGTCGGGGGTTAGGTTCCTATCCCCACGGATGTCATTGGAGATAATTTCTTTCTTATACATGTAGGAGCATTAATTATTGTGGGAATTCTGCGCCGCTGCATAAGCTTCTCACAAAGTCAATAATAGACCAACACACAATAGATCAACAAGGCCATTAATCTCATCGTTGAAAGGTATCAGATATATCCATAGATATTTATATGTCTAGTACAACCCAAATAGTAGCCACAAGAGTGAGAGCGCTTCACGGCGAAGGCACGCAACGAATAAGGACATGAGATGGTTTCCCATATCCCTATCTAAGCGAAACCGGGCAAGAACTATTTTTCTTTCAATTTATTTTTTAGGGGACTAAATCAGCTCCATTCACCGTTTTGTTTGGAAATGGTCGCTGGACGATCAGTACTATGTGTCATCCGCTTAGAAGTCATTCCTCGTCGGTTCTTCAGAGCTCTAGGGATCAGAGTTCAGCAGGTTTGGAAAGCGAGAGCTCCACCGCGAGTCAAGATGTTCTTTTGGTTAGCCCTGCATTGTGGCTATGGATGGCGGCGCATCGCAATCATCACAACCTCTAGGATGACGATGCATGCACCATGTATAACCAGGAGCTAGAAACCATCGATCGCCTCCTTCTAGGCTATGTGTACGCCAGGGAAAACTTGGCTTCGGGTGCTCTAGCCGCTTCGTCTGTCCGGCCACGGGAAGAGCCATGACGATGAGTTGGTGCTTCTTCTCACATGGACCTTGTGGAAAGAACAAAATGATAGGATCTTTAGGGGGGTCGTGATTACGGTGACTCAAACAGCCATACAAGCAATCGTCGAAGGAAGGGAGTGGATTGAAGGAGGCTTGGCTAGCCTTGGTTGCCTCTTCTTGCAATACCCGTCAGGCTAGATTTCCAGCAAACGTGTAACTCATTATCTTCTCTTCAATGAAATACGGATATACACTCTATTGTGAAAAAAGATCAACTCCATCCCTATCTTCACCCCTAATAGGGTAATTTCCTATAAGCAATATACCAGGGATCGAAACCCCAATGCCATCTCTAAACTCAATCAAGGGGGGTCAGAGAGGGGCTTTTAGAGGAGGTGGCCACCGTCACCATTGTGGTCGCCACCAATGGGGGAGTAGACAGGCTCTCTCTCACCATTGCACTTCATTTCCAATTTTTTCTATCAAACCATGACAGTCAAGTGACTGTCTAGTGGACGTCAGCAGTGGCAGATTCAGAAACGAGACAAGAGCCTTCTAGGCCAGAGGTTTCATAGTCTATTAAGGCAAAAAGTTTGTAGTAGTTTTCCCTTATTTTTGGGTTGGATCAGGGCTGGAGCCCCCACCTATCTTCGGGTGTACGTAGAGCCACCCCTGTACATTAGTATGCATATGTCTTCGTAGTTCCACACTCAATTTCTTGATACTCGTATGTGACTTGTGAGGCCTAATTTATACTTGCTTGTCCTAATAAATATCAAAGGCAACGTTTGTTCTGAAAAAAATTGGCCCGTCTCGACAAGCGTTTTTTTTTTTTGTTGGCTTTCTGAAAGTGTTTCAGCTTTTCCCTAAGATAAAGGAAACGTCGTCGTTTACCAACAGTCCAACAACACCTTACGTCCTCATCGTGCTCCACGTGATACAGCGATATTGCTTGCCTGACGTTTCTTCGTCTTGGAAATTACAGTGCTCCATCCGTTCAAAAAAAAAAAAAACATCCCACTTTCTGATAGTATACCAAATATATGAAAAAAGTATTGATGCTAAATAACAATCTAATCTAGCTACATAACAAAAGCTGTGTATCTAAATAGGACACAATACCTTACAATTTTAAATGGATATTAAATTAGTTATGCATATATATATATATATATATATATATATATATATATATATATATATATATATATATATATTATTACTGTAACAATTTAGATTTTTATAAATTTAAATCCACACATGGCAGATCCACACATGGATGTTTTGGGTTCAAGACACTCATTTTCTTTATTGTTGATCCGTGTCATGCAATGGCTCACATCTCATATTGTAAACTTCATGTCTTCTTCCTATTTGTCCTCCCTCTTCTTACTTCTTCCTATTCCTAGGCCTTGTTTAGATTCAAGCAAAATTTTAAGTTTTTTTCACTCTCTCCATCACATCAATTTTTACCCGTATGCATGGAGTATTAAATATAAATAAAAAACTAATTGCACAGTTTGGTTGTAAATCACAAAACGAATCTTTTGAGCCTAGTTAGTCTATGATTAGACAATATCTACCAAATATAAACGAAATGCTACAGTTCTATTTTTTTAACTTTTGCAATCTAAACAAGCCGTCGTTTATTAATGATATGCACGACCCACCCCGCCTTCGCTCTTGTCCCGCCTAAACCACATTCCCCATTGCCCGCCCGGCGGTGCCACTGCCCACCTTGCCCATGCCGTCCCCACGCTCACTGTTATACTGCCACCACAAACCCCCTTCCCTTCTAATCTTGACGGAACAGATGAACTTCTCGGACTATCCGCCTTTGGGATACTCCATCCCATCCGGGAGCCGTTTTACCAGTAAAAAAGCCCCCCGCAGGGGGTGCGGTATGATGCCGGTAGCGGCCACTATCCCAAGCTCCATCCGCCAGATTCGCCGTCGTACCGGGCCTCCGCCAAGGACGGACGCGGGTCCCACCTTGCCGGCGCTCGAGTCCGTCCACGTGCTCGAGTCCACCCAGAACGACGGCAGCACCGACACGTGTGGTGTCCGACTGGCCGCCGCCGCCTCCGTTCACCGGCGGAGGAAGAGAGGGACCCGCTCGTCGCGCCGCCAGAAGAGAGAGGGACCAGCTTCGCCGACCCGCCCATTGCCCGTAGCGTCGGTGGCCAGCGTATCGTGGCTTTCCCTGCGCCCACCCGCACCAAGGCCCGCGCTGAGCTCGCCCGGCGTTGTCGCGACAGGGGCAACGGAGAGGAGGAAGGTGGGAGGAAAGGTGGCAAGGTGGGGGACGAGACGCCGGCGCGAAACGCAAGCCTTGAGACGCGCCGGAGAGGCGGGGGCGTCGCGGAGACGGCGGTCGTCGCGCGGCAGATGAGAGAGGAAGGTGGGGAAGAGAAGGAAGGAGGTGGGCGGGCCACGGAAAGGGAGGAGGAGCCTCCGGCGCCCCCGAGAGGAGGAGGAGGAGCCTCCGCCCGGTCCTCGCTTCCTCGCCCGAAGGCGGGGGGGGCCGGGGCTTCGGGGCGCGCCAGCGTGGGTCACCGCGTCAGGGGCCGGCCCGAGCGCGCCCGCTGGGAGCTCCCCGAGCCCGGGGAGCTCCACCCCGAGCCGTCGTCGTCTCCGGAAGTGGGGAGAGAGAGAGGGGAGGGAGGAAGGGAGAGAGGGGGGTGGGGATTTTTATTAAAATAACCTGACGCGTAGGTCCCACTCGATATAGAGTACATATATAAAGGATGGATGGGTGCGGGAGAAAGCGGTATAGAGGACGGAATCTCGATGATCAGGACGGAATATTCCTTTTAGAGGATAGATTTGGAGTATGACGAGTGCGGACAGTCTCAACTCGTTGGAGACGTGGCACAAGAAAGATGCTAAGCCAAGTACATGGCGTCCATTGATTGGTAAAAAAAAGTCGTGTTGAGGAAGAGACACTCGAGTGTAGACGTAGCATAGCATTTCTCCTTTTTTTTACGTAAGATGAAACGAGTATGGAGTACTACAGTTAAATGATCCACTACCGTCCGCACACAAAAACAAATTAAATGATCCACTACCGTACACAAAAAAGTCAATTGATGATCCACTACCTTCCGTACAAAAAAAAAAAATAAAACAGCACTAAAGGCTGTTTCACGACCACACCCAGATCAAACCAAGCAGAGAAATCGCTGTGCAAAAAATGGCTTCAGCGAAGCAGAGCAAGAAGAAGCTGCACGTCCTGCTCGTGCCATTCTTCGCCACCAGCCACATCGTTCCTTTCACGGACCTCGCCTTCCACCTCGCCGCGGCCAGGCCGGACGTCGTGGAGGCCACCGTCGCCGTCACCCCGGCGAACGCCTCAGTCGCCCTGTCGGCTCTCGCCCGGCGCGGGCCCAGCGCTGCCGCCGGCGTCGCCGTCGAGGTGGCCACCTACGCGTTCCCGGCCGTGGACGGCCTCCCGCCGGGCGTGGAGAACCTCTCGACGGTCGCGGCCGCGGACGCGTGGCGCATCGACGCGGCCGCGTTCGACGAGAAGCTGCTGCGGCCGGCGCAGGAAGGGCTCGCCAGGGAGCGCGCGCCGGACGCCATCGTCACCGACATGCACTTCTTCTGGAACGCCGACGTTGCCGCGGACCTCGGCGTGCCGTGCGTCACGTTCTACGCCATAGGCACGTTCCCGTGCGTGGCGATGACGCACCTGATACTCGCCGGCGTCCATGACGCCCCCACCGGCAGCGTGGTGACCGTCCCTGGGTTCCCGAGCCCAGACATACGGGTACCCGTCACCGAGCTGCCGGAGTTCATGAGGACCAAGCAAGCAATTCCTCGCGCCACCGGGGAACGGACCGTCTCCGCGCAGAAAAGGTGCATCGGCCTCGCCATCAACACGTTCTTCGATCTGGAGCAAGGGTACTGCGACATGTTCGTGCGCGATGGGTTTGTGAAGCGCACCTACCTTGTCGGGCCCCTTTCGCTGCCATTGCCACCACCACCGGCCGGAGCAAGCGCCGGTTGCGGCGGCGGCGGCGGCGACTCACGGTGCATCAGTTGGCTGGACCCGAAGCCGGCCAAGTCAGTAGTGTACCTGTGCTTTGGAAGCTTGACCCATGTCTCGGAGGTCCAGCTCCGCGAGCTGGCGCTCGGGCTGGAAGCCTCCGGGAAGCCGTTCCTGTGGGTGGTGAGGGCTGAGACATGGGCGCCACCGGAGGGGTGGAAGGAGCGCGTGGGAGACAGAGGGATGGTCGTCGCAGGGTGGGCGCCGCAGACGGCGATCCTGGCGCACCCGGCGGTGGCCGCGTTCGTGACGCACTGCGGCTGGAACTCCGTCTTGGAAGCTATCGCGGCCGCCGTGCCGGTGCTGACATGGCCAATGGTGGTCGAGCAGTTCATCACGGAGCGGTTCGTGACGGAGGTGCTGGCGATCGGCGAGCGCCTGTGGCCGGAGGGCGCCGGGGTGCGGAGCACGAGGAGCGAGGAGCATGAGCTGGTTCCTGCCGAGGCGATAGCGCAAGCGGTGGCCGCGTTCATGGAGCCCGGCGGCGCAGGGGACGTGGCAAGGTCAAGAGTGAAGGATGTGTCCATGAAGGCACACGCGGCTGTGGAGGATGGCGGCTCCTCTCACCGCGATCTGCGCCGCCTGATCGATGACCTAATAGAAGCAAGAGCGGCTGCTGCAGCCTGCAGGGGATGATTAGGGGCATCCGCAGAGAAGTGAGGATGCCTTGGCCTTGCCGGTTCACGTATCATTCTCGCCATGTATCCTGTTCGTCTGTTTCACTGTTTTTTTGGTCAATCCTGCTACTTCCAACAGACCAACACTTCTTGTGAGTTGTTTGTGCGTTTGGGAAATTCAATAGCAGTTATCAGCGGATACACTCTGTTCCCAGGAGACTAAGCAAAGAAGAGTTGAGTCAGTCTGTAGTTAAAATAGAGAAAATGCTTGAGACTTGGAAATGTGGGCAACAATCTTTTGAACTTTTGGTGGCTTTCCTTGTGCCGCGGCTGGGGACCTTGTGGCCATCAAATCTATCCTGCGGATTATCGGTGATGCGTCTGGGCTATATGCAAACCTTGACAAATGTGTCGTGACCCCTATCGGATGCTCTGAGGAAGAACTTCAGCTAGTCGCCGAGCTGCTGCTGTCTTGCACGATCGGGGGGCGTTCCCGTGCAAAACTGCAAATACCTAGGCATTCCGCTGTCTACTCGCAAGCTAAGGCGCAGTGATGAACAATTCGTCATTGACAGCATCGCGGATTCGCGGCTCGGATCCTGCTTTGGAAAGGGAAGATGCTGAACATGGCGGGCCGCGTTACTCTTGTTCAGCCCACCTCCACGATAACTGTGCACCTTTCACTTGCTGTCTGCCTTTCGCCTTGGGCTATATATCGGGCGCATTGACAAGGGCGTTCATTTGGGGGTGTGTTGGCCAGATGCCGTGCCGCGTGGGAGACGCTTTGCTGGCCAAAGGAACTGGGCAGCTTTGGCACCATTGATCTGCCGTAGGTTTGGTCTCGCTCTGAGCCTGAGGTTGCGCTGGGACTGGTTGCGCAAGACGGATCGGAACAGAGCTTGGGTGGGCTTGCCGTCGTCGTCTGATCGTGCCTCGCGGGCTTTGTTTCGTGCGGCAGCCATGACAGTTGTTGGAGATGGAAACTCAACGCTTTTTTGGAAGGATTCCTGGATCGACGGCTGCTGCATCGCCCAGATAGCGCCAGCGGTCCTCGGTGCGGTTCCCTGTAGGAGGGCCTCGACCAGAACGGTGGCATCAGCCATGGCTGACCGTTCTTGGGTGGGTACGGTGACATATCTCTGGAGCCATCGCGGTTCAGGTTCTCCTTCAGTACCTCGTCGACCTTTGGGATCGTCTCCGCGCTGTACAGCTGTTGCCGGGGTCCCCGGGCTCCGGGATCTGGCGTTGGTCCTCGGACTGCAAATATTCTGCGGCCTCAGCCTATGGCGCCATGTTCATCGGATGGTCGGAGCCGTTCGGGGCTAGGCTCATCTGGAACACTCGTGCACCGCCTAATGTCAAAATTTTCTTCTGGCTAGTTCTTCATCGTCGTTGCTGGACTGCCGAGAGGAGGAGGAGGAGGCACGAACTGCAGCTGCAGGACGACGATAACCGTGTCATGTGCCTTCAGGCACCAGAGTTGATGGATCAAATCCTCCTTGGTTGCGTTTTTAATCGCATGATTTGGGACAGGGTCCTCTCCTTGATCGGTCTTTCGGCGTTGGTTGCCCATGGCGATGTTGACGTCTTCAGTTGGTGGAGCGAGGCTAGAAGCAGGGTACCGCGAGCAAGTAGGAAAGGCTTCGAAAAAGTTTTGGTGGCAGATCTATCCTTATTAATACTAGCTTAGGAAGTACTCCAATGTATTCTATGGGCTTCTACTTGCTGTACCAAGGACGACATCAAAGATTTGATTCAGCTAGAGGGAAGTTTTCCTGGGAAGGTGTGGGCAACAAGTAGAAATATCATATGGTAAGGTGGGAGAGGCTTTAAACAAACCAAAAGAGTTTGGAGGTCTGGGTTTCATTGATACAAGGGCTATGAACATTGCCTTACTTTGTAAATGGGTCTACTGATTGGAGAGTGTAGAGGGAAGCTTATGTATGAAACTGCTTAGGAAGAAATTCTTGAGACAGAAAGGCTTTTGTCAAAGTAATGGTAGAGGTGGGTCACAGTTCTCGCTGGTCTTGCATTCAGTAAAAGAGTGGTATGAAAGAGGAAAGGAAACTTGGTGAAGAGTTGAAGACAAATAAGATTTGGGGAAGATGTGTGGCTAGAGGATTGTCCTTTAAAGCTTCATTTTCCAGATATTTTCAAGCTCTGTCACAATCAGGATATATCAGTGCAGGGGGCTGCATATAGGCACTGGAATTTAGATTGTTGAAGGAGTTTTGGTGTCAGAGAACTCGAGGAATCGAAAGTTCTAATGGAGAAGCTGGAGAGTGTAACATTGAATGATCTGAATCATAGGGTAATTTGGAAATTGGAAGCTTCAGGCATATTTAGTACCAAAAGCATGTATAGATTTATTACTTTTGGAGGGGCCAAGGATGTGAGAATGATGGAAATTTGGTCAGCAAAAATCCCTTTGAAGGTGAAAAGTTTTCTTTGAATGGTTTGGCATGATAGGATTCAGGCAGCAGAACAATTAAGGAACAGAAATTGGGATGGTTCCAAGGACTGTGATTTCTGTGATGTAGAGGATAATGTGGATCACCTGTTGTTTAAGTTCCCTATTGCTGTGGTGACTTGGTGCTGAGTGAGAAACTGAGAAATAGTGTAGGCTGGGCTTCTATTCCATCATCCATTGAGAGATTTCAAGATTTGTGTTTGAACAATCACAATGGAGATAACAATAGATTTTCTTGGTTTTTCTTAAAAAAAAAATTCTTGGTATATCATAGCTGGAGTGGGCGCTCTCTCGAAGACGAGAAATGATTTAGTTTTTTTCAAAAAAAAAAATCCTTAAAACACCAAAGGAAGTGGCTTATAAAGCGTTTGGTTTCTTAAAACAGTGGCAGATCTTTTTTTTTTTTTTGAAAGGCAGATCTTAGCGATGAAGGAAGACAAGGACAAGATGGAGGAACTGCTGAGGAAGCTGAAGGAAGGCCTATCAATCTGTTGAATTTGAAAATGTGTCCATTGACACTGTTTCATTAAGAGGAAAGAACTGGTGAAATGTGCATGAAGTTGCAACAAGTAATTCAGTCAAGACAGTGATAATATTCTTTTTGAAGATGAAGGCTTTGCTCTCTTTCAGTGATAGAAATTCAGTTAACTCTCCGTAGATTTCTGTGTTTTTCTTTCTTTGTGTTTCTGTTATCTTGGTTTGTATGTTGTTTGGGATGGTTCGGTAAACCTGTACAGTTCTTGAAGTTAGTTTGAGTTGTCTGTGCTTGTTACTGTAAAAGTAAAACTGGTATCCCCAGTAACCTCGCTGCTTTCAATAAAAGCAGAGCATAAAAGCCTTTGATCTAAAAAATCAGCGGATACACTGTTTACTAGCGGTAGAACAGCGTCCAGAAATCAGAACATGTCTTGATCACTCTTCTTTTTCTATCTCAACGCGACGGCAACCTACAGATTAGTTTATGTGAGATCAGCAGATTCACCATCACGCCCAGAGAAGAGATCTTCCTACATCAGCTCGCCTGCTCCCCACGTCACAGAAGTCCTCACTGATTGCAGAAAAAACTAACAACGCCCATGATGGGTGCGCAAGAATGATGTGTTTCTAGGATTTGTTTGGGGTTCGACTGCACTTCAATCTATCCGCTAATTTTCCATCTTAATCTCTGGTACACAAAGCAAGCCTCAAAGCACAAGTGTTTGACTATAAAAAGCTTCTGCTGTGTCCAATAATTGCAGTGCTGATCACCGTGACTCACAGACCACAGTAGTACTTTTCTTCTGAAGTGCAAAACGCAGCACGATTGCCTGAGTGAACACTGAACAGAGTAGAAAGTGGCAGATTGGACTCGTAAACGACTGCCACAGTAGTACACCTCTGAAGATTGAGAGAGAAGTTGCATGCTGCTATGATCGGATATTTTTGCCAAGGCAGCCAGATGGTTGCTTTCATACCATATCATATTTCCAATCTCTGAAGATTGAGAAAGACAGATTTTCCTAATACTCTTTCTGCTGCTGGGATGCTCCAGTCAGATTGGAGAACCGTAAACAGGGAGAAGTCGCAGGCTGCTATGCTAGTATATTTTTGCGAAAGGCGACAAGAGTTTGCTTTCATATCATACTATGAAAAATAAAATGTCAACCAAGCTCCAGCACCTAAAAAACAACACGCTATAGTTACGGAAAAGGGCCGCCTAAGTGTCATTATTGGAGTTCGACATGGCCAACCGGTGCAACTGGATGGCCTCCTTGATCATATAAGCTCAAATCAACTTAATCAATATAAAAACAGCAGATTCTACTCGTTTACTTCCACATTGTTGTTTTGGGGAAACAAACCTGTGTTACACTGTTGAGGGACGAATTGCAAAGTGTCGGAGAACTTAGGTGGCAGGCTAAAGCGCGCTGTAAACCACCCAAGTCTCTCTCTTTCAGGGGACCTAGTCCCCTGCTATTTGTAACCTCCCAACCACCCGTTTACCGGACAGTTCTACCCTCGATAGTGGTGGGTGGTTACTATGGAAAGACGGAGAAACCCTAGGGGTATCCCCATACATCTAGCCAAGTAGCCTCCTCCAGGTGTGCCCTTCCCAGACGTTGGTTGGTCAGCACCTGACAGCGGGCCCCACGAGCACCCCCTATGGACGGAGTGCCGAATGTGTTCCGCGAATGTCTCGCGAGACGCCACACCTGGGGTCGGATTCTCGCTCCGCCTCACGCATTCGCGCGCCTCCCGCGGATTCCCAAACTCAGCCTCGCGAATCCGGCCTCCCGATCCGCGATTTTCCAGAGAATGCCCGCGTGTTCCCCTGGCATTATGATTTCGCCGGCAAGCCTAGAGCTCCGCCAATCGGATCAGCGCGTCACCCGGAGTCTACATCCTGCTTCAGGCTTTGCTGGGCGCATTCGCGCTTTCCTGCGACCCGGTGCTGCGTGCTGCGGCGCGGATGGCGCGCCTCGCTTTCGCGGCTACCTTCGCGCTGCGCCCGTCGCGCCCGGGGGGGGCGGGGGGGCGAACAACACCCTGCCCCCAACACTTTTTCAAAATAATAGATAAGTATCGGTTTCAGTATCGGCGCAGAACCTCTTCAAACCCTGCCCCCAGAAACACAAAAATTAAAAAAAAAAGTTCAACATTATGGATCAATATGAAACTCGAAAAGCCATCCATGGGACAAATAACTGCGTAACATTTGAAACATGAACACAGATACAACAGGACACAACCGGACCTTAAATCAAACTGAAAGAACTGGCCCTGCAGCAGCCGTTCCTGCTTCCAAGAGATCATCAATCATGCGGCGCAGATCACGGTACGAAGAGCCGCCTTCCGCCATGGCTGCACGGGCCTTCGCTGAGAGCTCCAAGACTCTAATCCTCGCTGCATCCCCAGCCCCTCCGGGCTCCATAAACCTCGCCACCGCCTGTGCCACTGCATCAGCACGGACCAGCTCATGCTCTTCGGACCTTGTGCTTCTCACCCCGGCACCCTCCGGCCATAGCCGCTCTCCGATCTCCAGCACTTTCGTCACGAACCTCTCGGTGATGAATTGCTCAAACACCATAGGCCATGTCAGTACCGGCACTCCAGCCACCACCGTCTCCAGGACCGAGTTCCACCCGCAATGCGTCACAAAAGCACCCACGGCATGGTGTGCCAGTATCAAAGTCTGCGGAGCCCATCCGGTGACGACCATCCCCCTGTCCCCAACACGCTCCTTCCACCCCTCCGGTGGCGCCCATGTCTCCGACCTGATCACCCACAGGAATGGCTTCTCAGAGGCCTCCAAACCAAGAGCTAGCTCACGGAGCTGGAACTCTGAGACGTGGGTCAAGCTTCCAAAGCACAAGTACACCACGGACTTGGAAGGTTTCTTGTCCAGCCAGTCCATGCACCGTGAGTCGTAGGCGGCGCCGGTTGCCACCTGTGGTGTCGGCAATGACAAAGGGGCCAACAAAGTAGGCTCGCTGCACATAGCCATTGCCTACGAACATGTCGCAGTGCCTGTGCTCCAAATCAAAGAACGTGTTGACAATAAGTCCGAAGCACCGCTTGTGCGCTGAGTGCATCGGGTTGCCCGTGGCATGGCCGTCAGTTATTTGTTGCCGCCTCCTTATTAGCATCTCGGGTAGCTCCGTGGTTGGGACCTGAATTTCTGGCGGTGGAAACCCCGGAAGAGTCACCACGCCGGCACCGGCGTCGATGGCACCGGCAGCAAGCGACGACATGTTAAACAAGGCTAGCGTTGGGAAGGTCCCGATGGCGTGGAACGTCATGCACGGCACGCCGATGTCGGTGGCGACATCGACGTTCCACCAGAAGTGGAAGTCGGAGATGACGAGGTCCGGCGACTGCTCCCTGATAAGACTCTCCTGCCCTGGCCGCATCAGCTTCTCGTCCATGGCGACGGCGTCGATGCGCCAGGCGTCGGCGGCCTTGACCGCGGAGTGGTTCTCCACTCCCGGTGGAAGGCCGTCCAGGGAGGGGAACGGGTAGGTGGCCACCTTGACCGTGGCCTGAGGGCTGGCGGCGCCACGCCGGGCGAGAGCTGACTGGACGACCGAGGCGTTCGCCGGAGTGACTGCAACGGTGGCCTCCACGTCGTGAGGCCTGGACGCGACGAGGTGGAAGGCGAGGTCCGTGTAGGGGCCGATGTGGCTGGTAGCGAAGAAGGGCATGAGCAGGATGCGCAGCTTCTTTCTCGGCTCATCTGTAGCTATAGCCATTTCCTGTAGTCTAGTGGTTCGACCGAGGATTTGCACTGATGTTTTGGGAAATGAAGAGTGCTCTTTGCTTTACGCTGATTTCTTATACTCCAATATTCCTGTCATCGTGTGTGTGTGTGTGTGTGTGTGTGGACTGTGGAGTAATAAGCGAACAGAAGATTCAGCGCGTCAATCTCGTGGCATATATACAACCAAACAATATCATGTTCTATATTTTCAGTCGAATATAGGCATATCGTGTGGAGTATAAACGAACAGAAGCTTCGGCCAAGTGAATCTCGTGGCATATATACAATCAAACTCGTGGCATATATACAACCAAAGAATATCATGTTCTATATTTTCAGTCGAATATTATATGCATAGTTGCGAGTTTCGTGACCAGCTCAACGAATGACATACTGCAAGAAGTTGAAATTTATTTCCCTGAAGTTGAAACTTGTATAGTTTATGTATAGTACACGTTAATAGACGCTTACAATTCTCCAACTTCTGTGCAACTAGCCTGTAGTACTCTTCATATTATTGTTTCATTTTCAGGTACTCCTGTACCCTATAATTAATGGCTTCTTGATTGACTTTGCATGGCTGGTGCCCAACTGCCCGACGGCGATGTGTGCTTGTGGATTGGTGGCTTTGGGAGGCTGAGAGCAGAGTGCAGTTCAACGGGAGGCAAGAAAAAGGCATTGATCCGATTGTGATCCTTTGTCTCTTGGCTGATCTGGAGAAGAAAGAAATTAGTGTATTATATTTCAAGGGGTTCCCAGTTGTGCTCTCTGATGAGGTGTTGGCCGAAGTTAGCACTTGGCTGCAGTGCAGGCTCGGTACTCATTGTTGGCAGCATTGCTTTGAGTACGAAGAATTTTTGTGTAAAATCAGCTGAAATAAGTAGGGGCGTGGTTGTATTTAGTAGAAAACGGCTCCAAACTATTTTTCTCTTAAAGAAAAAATGTGCCAATGCCTTCCGAAACATTTATTGTCATAGAAAGTGAAGCTATGCCAAATGAGACCTAATTTATTCTCTCATTATAATTTACTTCTACATCTCCTTTAGCATATTATCTTTTCATGGTTCTTTTAATTTATTGCCAGCTGTAAAAAGTTTTACCATTGGCTTTATATACTAGTATGTTCTATTTAACTTTTGTTTAACATTGTTTGTTAATATTGAACATTTGAACCTAATAAGCCATCCATGTGACGAAAGTACTGCATCAGAGGACGCAACCTGAGTTCAAAAGTCAAATCAAACGGAAAGAACTGGACTTATAGCAGGAATACCAGGAGCTCTATCTTTCAATTAAGATAGAGAAAAATAGTGTTTATGTACAAGCAAAGGACATATCTCCTAATGGGCTAGAGCAGGGGGGTATAAAAGTAAAACATAAGAACACTGTCCTCTAACTAAGGGAGACCAAGATTAGGCATAAGCGAAGGCTTTCTTTCTATTTGCTCTATGTCTTCTTTAATTCTTGTGGCTGCAACGTTATTGAAAATTCACATGTTCCTCTCGTTTCAAAGGCTCCATGAGATCATCAATAATACATCGCAGATCACGGCGGGAAGAGCCGCCTTCTGCCATGGCTGCATGAGCCTTCGCAGAGAGCTCCTTGACTCTAATCCTCGCTGCATCCCCAGCCCCTCCGGGCTCCATAAACTTGGCCAGTGCTCGTGTCACTGACTCAGCAGGGATCAGTTCATGCTCCTCTGACCTTGTGCTTCTCACTCCGGCACCCTCTGGCCATAGCCGCTCTCCGATTGCCAACACGTCCGTCACAAACCTCTCGGTGATGAACTGCTCAAACACCATAGGCCATGTCAGCACAGGCACGCCAGACACCACCGTCTCCAGTAGTGAATTCCACCCGCAATGCGTCACAAACGCGCCCACTGCACGGTGGGCCAGTATCACAGTCTGTGGAGCCCAACCGTTGATGACCATCCCCCTATCCCCCACACGCTCCTTCCACCCCTCCGGTGGCACCCAGGTCTCAGACCTGACCACCCACAAGAATGGCTTCTCAAAGGCCTCTAACCCACGAGCTAGCTCACGGAGCTGAGCCTCTGAGATGTGAGTCAAGCTGCCGAAGCATAGGTACACCACGGAATGGTGTGGTTTCTTGTCTAGCCAATCGAGGCACCGTGAGTCATAGGCGTCAGCTGCCACCTGCGGTGGCAATGGCGGCAACGGCAACAATAGGGGCCCGACGAAGTAGGCACGCTTCACATGACCATTGCCAACGAACATCTCGCAGTGCTTGTGCTCCAAATCAAAGAATGTGTTAACAATAAGCCCGAAGCACCTCTTGTGTGCTGAGTCCATCCGGTTATCCGTGGCTCGCTCATCGGCTATTTGTTGCCTCCCTAGCATCTCAGGTAGCTCGGTGATCGGGACCTGAATTTCCGGCGCTAGAAACGCGGGAAGAGTCACCAACCCGTCGCTGGCGGCATCGATGCCATCAGCAGCATGCGACAAGCTAAACATGGCCAGCGTTGGGAAGGTCCCTATGACATGGAACGTCAAGCATGGCACGGCGATGTCGGTAGCGACATCGACGTTCCACCAGAAGTGTATGTCGGTGATGACGAGGTCCGGCGAGCGCTCCCTGATGAGACTCTCCTGCCCTGGCCGCATCAGCTTCTCGTCGACGGCGACGGAATCGATGAGCCATGCGTCGGCGGCCTTGACCGTCGAGTGGTTCTCGACTCCCGGTGGAAGGCCGTCCACCGAGGGGAACGGGTAGGAGGCCACCTTGACCGTGCCATGATGGCTGGCGCCACGCCGGGGAGAGCTGACCGGACGACTGAGGCGTTCGCCGGGGTGACGGCGACGGTGGCCTCGACGACGTCCGGCCTGGCCGCGGCGAGGTGGAAGGCGAGGTCGGTGAAGGGACGATGTGGCTGGTAGCGAAGAAGGGCATGAGCAGGATGCGCAGCTTCTTTCTCGGCTTAGCTTTAGCTGGTGCCATTCGTTGCAGTTTGTGGTTGGGAGAAGGAAGAATGATCTTGGTTTATGCTGTAATAATAATCGGACAAAAGCTTCGGCGCGCGTCAATCTCGTGGCATATCTATACATATACTAGGACCGTGCTATTTAGGGCGAAGCATGCAAAATGGAATATGAGGTGTCGGTAGTTAGCTGGCAACCGAAGCTCCCGAGAGATACTAAACCGTAAAAATTTGTTCAATTTGGTTTCGTAGTAGTAAAATGGAATCAGAAGCCAGCGATTTGTTTGATTTTCATCCTCGAATCGTGCAAGGGTGTCCACCAGAGCTCTAGAAAGTTAGGCCCTTGTGAAGCGGGCCACAGGAGAGCCAATTTCACCATCCGGTGAAGCTAGAGCGGCCGTCTCTGCAGCCGGAAAACCGGTGAAGATCCATTCATCAAAACCTCCCGTGAAATAGGTGATGTTTCTCTTTTAGATGGTGCCAGGGTGAAATAGGTGCGCCGAAATATCTGATAATGACTTGATTTGGGCACCCCATGGTGTCCATGTTAATCTCTAATTTTCAGCAAACGTGGCGTGGACCTTTTACTCAACATCTGTGGTCTAGGTGACCAAAGGTGACCATCATAGTGTTTCACGTGACAGCCACATAGGTAAATGTTCGATCTACATTGCCTGCTACTCCTGTTACATCATTTTTCAGGATCTACAGGTTTTTCAGGTTTTGTTGTAGCTTTAGTCCGTTTCTTTTTCCAAGCACGTGCTGCATTTTGGTCACAACGTGCTCTTAAGCAGTAGGCAGTAGCTTCAATCTTTTGTTAGAGTATAAGCATCTATTGCCTCTGCAAGCTAGTATGCCACCCTGCGAAGCCTCTATCAAGATGAGTTGGACATTGGATGCAAAGGTGAACACTGCTATGGGGACTAGCTAACTTGAAGCGGCGAGGAAGTCCTAATTCAGTTAATTCATTAACAGTTCAAAATTCTCTCTCATTTCTCTTTACTCCTCTTCTCTCTCCACCTTAACTGCATACATAGGTGCCACCGACATCTTTGCCTTCACATCAACCTCTCCCTCCTAGCCCTTGTCGCCTCACCTTAGCCGCTTCCTGGAGTGCTACCAAAATACGGCTAAAGTCATATTGAGTGATTTTGGTAACTTCTTGGTTTTATACAGTACCTTGGCTCTTTTTATTTCCATGTTTGTGCACTATTTCTATCTCAGCCTAGACCAAAGTTTATCTGTTTTATTACTGTAAATGGTGGGCCCTGATAGTTTATGTTAAAAAGGGTCAATGGCATCCTAACACGAAGAGTCGAGATGCAAGGCTTATTCGTAGTTTCGTACATATGAAACCACAAAAGCGACTTAATTTTGTAGGTTAAGTATACATAGCATGTAAAAGTCTATTTGCGGGTTCACGGATAATCCAATCCAACGAGACGATTGTGTTGCCAAGAGAGATGAGTAAGTGTTCAGAGTTCACTGGTTCAGAGATCGGTCCATGTCTGCTTAAAGTCTCGATCACCCTCTTTTTCTATGTTTCAGCAAGAGACGAATGAAGAATATTTAAACATACTCTCACTGTCACAGATCACCACTACAGCACTACTGATTGTGCAAAACCCACAACAAAATTCGTCCTATGGCTCTGTCATCCTCTCTCCAAAGCAAAGTCCAATAAGATAGTTTTTTCTTTAACCTATATCTGTCATACTAACGGGCGGTCATTGGTTTATACCTTCTCGTTCTGTTTGGGTTGATTTGGTGTGAGAGAAAAACATTGTTGAATAAACCAGCTCTGATAAGTTGCATATTCGAGAAAAAAAAGCTATACAACAAAAATATCTCAATACAACAGCATAAACATTGTTGAATAAACCAGCATAATCTCAATACAACAGTGCAACAGCATATCTCCTCATCGCATAATAATCCACCGAGTAGTTGACAAAATACCCAGTTGTTTGATTTGGAATGGATCGGAGATGGCGACAGGCTGACAGCTCCTGCTAGCGATGTTCTGGTCCACAGATTCCATTTTCAATGACGACGGTTTTACTTCCAAATTGTTGGTTAGAATTTGGAGAATATGCTCGCAGCTCACATGCTGCAAAGAGCAAACCTGGAACTATCC
Source organism: Chrysopogon serrulatus (assembly GCA_015844335.1). NCBI lineage: Eukaryota > Viridiplantae > Streptophyta > Magnoliopsida > Poales > Poaceae > Chrysopogon > Chrysopogon serrulatus. Next base: position 168,225 of record JADLZL010006595.1, read on the forward strand.
CCATGCAAGGATCGTGTGGTTCGACCCATCACAACTAGGAGGAAGGATATTGTCTGCCGGCATGAATTGAGCAACTCGAAAATTTAACATGCTCGCTCAACCAGATTACGAGTTTTGAAATCACGTGCTAATAGAGTAAAGTGTATGGCCGGTCCTCAAACTTGTGAGGGTGTGTCATCCCGATCCTCAAACTCAGAAACGATCCTCAAACTCAGAAAGTGTGTCATTTTGGTCTTTAAACTCAGTTTGGGTCTCATATTTATCTAAACAGATCTAAGTTCACATGTTAATTCTATCTCCCATCTCTCTCACATGCCATTGGTTGCTCGCCGCCATGCCGAAGGGCATATCTTTGTGGCGTGTTGGGCTGGGACTGGGAACAAACGATGGCACCGACGGATACACACCAACGGCGTGCCTTGGATAATGACCGTCGGCGCCGCGAGCGTTGACAGGGACTTCACCGGCTCGACGTACCATCACGCTCGGCAGCGGGGTGACCGTCCAGGGCAAGTCGGTGGCCGAATGGACTTATTCCTACTTGAGATTCACATGACATGAACTTGTTCCTACTTGACACAGAATGGATAACACAGAGGTGCATACGTTGTAAAAACAATATGTTGCAACACATCTTAATATTCTGTAATCTGCATCTCTGCGCTAAGTTGGATTCCGAACAGATGAACTGCAGTGGTCTTGCTTTGTATATTCCTCTACACTGCATTATCATCTGGATGGCGCAATGCCAAAGCTGCTGCAATCACAAGGGAAAATGTGACAGCAGTGTTAAATTCAAAATAAGGCACCCAGTGACAAGATCAACAGACTAGTCCTAAATCCTAACCAACCAAAGCATACCATTATCTCAAACATATGTACATAAACCGAAAAAGAACCCAAAATCCCAAGAAGTGTAGCAATCATTTATTACTGAACATCTGAGACACAACACACAATAGGCAAGCTATATTTGTTCAGAATTAAGCATTATTGGTGATAGTGAGATCCATCTTGTTCCTAACCTGACCGGTCTCATATTACATTTTATGTTGAAGCAAAAAGATTAGTAGGGTACTAACAGTACCCTCTATTGACTGGCTGGCCCTCTTTTGCTTATCTTTTCCCACCAAAAATTCAGAGAGAGATTGACAAAATCGCTGGTCACCCTGTCCACAGCAGGGTTGTAGAGGCCGAGGTAGATGTCCTTATTGTTGGCTGGTGGCTTGGACCGCCTCTACATTGGCAGTTGGCAGTTGGCAGTGGCAGTTGGCAGTTGGCACCAACGGGCCTCAAGCAACCACCAGCAAGCACCACGATGCATATACGACACCAGCCTAATTTCAAGACGTTTGAGCTTGAGGAGCACCTTTGTTAGCCTTAAATAGTTGAGCTGCATCTACGATTTCCGAAATACTGAAACACTGAACCTGAAGAAGCTAATCCTTGTGGACAATTTCCGAATTTGAGACCTAAAAATTGATGATACCAATTTCTTTCTTGAATCTGCTAACATCATCTATAATTCGACTTCAGTAGAATGAAAATCTCAAGAACTTAGATAGAAGGATACATTTTGGAATACGCAAGAGGCAGGTGCTCCTGAAAAACATTGGTCTGAAATTCTGAATGGGAAGTGCAGACATATGCATGGTACAGCTACGAGTGACAGGAACCGATGTTCGACGTGGTGCAGCAGCGCATTACAGTACAGTAACAACAGCGGACAGAGATAATCACGAGTGCTTTCTTCGAGAACACGTACGTTGCACAGATGACACAGATCACACGAGTCTCCATTCAGATTTCCAGGCTGTTCAAAACCTTCGAATTGCGCGCCAGAGACATTTCCAGCAATATCCCTACTCGCCGTCAGCGATGCTGCTCGTTTCCATGGATGATGCAGCGGACGGCGAGGTTGCCACGCCGGCAGCCGCTCTGGCTTCGATCATGTCGTCGATGAGGCGTTGCAGATCACGGGACGACGAGCCGCCGTCCGCCACGGCCGCATGGGCCTTCACGGCGAGATCCCGCGCTCTGCCCCTCGCCGCCTCCCCGGGCCGCCTGGCTCCAAGAACCTTCCCACCGCCCGAGCCACGGCCTCCGCCGGCACGACCTCCCTCTCCTCGTACCTCGTGCTCCGCGGCCCGCTCCAGACCCGCTCCCCGATCCGGAGCACGTCCGTCACCAGCCGCTCCTCGATGAACTGGTCGAACACCAGCGGCCACGTCAGCATCGGCACGCCGGCCGACGCCGCCTCCAGCAGCGAGCTCGACCCGCAGGTCAGGAACGCGCCCACGGCAGGGTGGGCGAGTATCGCCGTCTGCGGCGCCCACCCTCTGACCAGCATCCCCCCCTCGCCGACGCGCTCCTCCCAGCCGTCCGGCGGCGCCCACCCGTCGCCCCTCACCGCCCACAGGAACGGCTTCCCCGAGGCTTCCAGGCCGAGCGCCAGCTGCCGAAGCTGCTCGCCCGAGATGGCAGCGTAGGTGCCGAAGCACACGTACACCACTGAGCAGCTCGGCTTGGAGTCGAGCCACTTGATGCAGGGAGACTCGCTGACGCCTGCGGCGGCCGGCGGCAACGGCAGTGACACGGGGCCGACGAAGTAGCAGCGCTTCAAGGATTCGGTGCGCACGAGCGCTTCGCCGTACTCCTGCTCCAGGTCCACGAACGTGTTGAAGGCGACGCCCATGCACCTGGCCATCGCAGCGTTGCAAGGATTGAACGTGCCTTGGTCGTTCGCTGGGCGTCTCAAGAACTCCGGCAACTCGCTGTCGGGGATCCGTATCGCCGGCCCCGGCAACCCGGGAACGGCGGCGCCGTCATGGGACTCAGCGTCAGAGCCGCCGTCAATGACGATGGCGCCGCTGAGGAGCTGCAAGACGAGCCCCGAGAAGGGGCCGATGACGCTGAAAAACGACGCACGGCAAGCCCAGTTCGGCGGCGATGATGCTGTTCCAGAAGAAGTGGAAGTCCGTCACGACGGCGTCGGGGACTGCTCCTGAGGAGCGCCTCCTGCGCCGGCCGCGAGGAGGGCCTCGTCGACGGCAGCGGCGTCGATGCGCCACGCGTCGTCTCTGGCGGTTGAGAGGTTCTCCACGCCCGGAGCGAGGCCGTCCACGCACGGGAACGGGTAGGTGACGATCTTGACCGTGCTGCTCGCCGCGGGGCCGTGCCGCTCGAGTGCCGACCGAACCACCGCGACGTTAGCCGGGGTCACGGCGATGGTGGGCTCGACAGAGCCAGGCCTGGCCGCGGCGAGACGGACGGCGAAGTCGGTGTGCGGGCCGATGTGGCTGGTGGCGAAGAATGGGATCAGAAGTATGCGCATCTTCTTGCTCTGCTTTGCTGAAGCCATGGCTGTTGTTTTCAGCTTGTGTTGGGCTTGAGGCTTTGAGGAGCAACAAAGACGGCGAAAGCTGTCTTGCTTTGATTATGCTTTGAACAACTAATCACGGTTTATGGATAAATCAAAGCTTTAGGTTAGATGTCACAAATAATGGAAGCTAGTATAGCCAGCGTTCGGATCTCGAGGGCACTAATCAATTACGGAGCGGAGTAGACGCTATCATATACT
>JADLZL010006596.1:0-32915 GCA_015844335.1 Chrysopogon serrulatus
GTAATGGTACATATCTATTTATATGTTTTACCATCTGTATAAAATCTAAAAGCTATAATTTACCGTATGATGATCATAACGCCCATAATATTAGCTAATGCTGGCAATAGCATGACAAAATATTGTTTGTATCCGATTTAAAATACAATCTTGATAGCTCGAAAAAAATACAATCTTGATAGATTTTTTCGGTTACATAGCACATACAAAGCTTTAGATTTATAACATGAAAAAGAATACTGAGATTTATCATGAAACATTTTTCATATCATTTGTATATATGTATAATATTTGTAACATCAGGATAAGAATAATGAATACTAAATTCATTCCAAATTATAAAACACATTGAATTTTCTACCTATATAAGTGTATCTAAAAAAGATAAAATGTCTGTAATTTAGAACAAATGAAGTGCATTTGTGCTAAGAGAAGAGAACGAAGGTAGCAATAACTATTATCTGATTAGAAGAGTTTCCATTATAACTTATGTCGATGTTTTAATGCAAGAATTAAAATCGTGGCGTACCTTTAAAATTGGTATATCCGACGACAACAGAAATTAAAACCTTTGACAATAGGGCACTCATAAACACACCCACGAAAGATTTCCCGCATTCTCACGTAAAAGCTATCTAGGACACTCTTCGAGCACCAGCTTCTCCACTTTGCTGTCCAATTTCTCTCCATCCATCTTAGCTTCGACTCGCCCTCCATGGATTTTGGCAGTATTAAATGGAAGGCTCTGCCACTGTGCCTGACTGCCTGGCTCTTGTAGCTTTACATTGTTTAGATGGCCGCGCCTCGAGATGCCAAGCTTGTTCAGTTTCCACCACGAAGGTACGCATCATTTGTAAAATCCGTGTGAGCTCTGTACTCGGACCTGGACGAAGATGAGGTCGAGCGGATGCCCCGAGACGGACGGCGTGGTGAGTGGTGACCATGTCCTCGACGCCGGCTACTGGGCCCGGGGCGTGCAAGAGCTGTTCCATGCTGCCCCAAGCAGCCACATAGCTGTCGGCTCAATCTAATCCGTTGACGCCAATCAAACGGGCCGAGGACGCCTCGCTGGGAACAAAACTCATCACCGGTGACCCTAAAACCCTAGCTTCATTTTTCTCTTCTTCCTGCCTTTTCTCGTGTCGCCGCCGCTGAGAGAAGAGAGCGGACGAGCAGCCGCCGGTGTCAGGACTCACAGAGCTAAGCTGAGGGGCGTCGCCGGGCGGAGCACGCATGGCAGGTAGACCCGCTGCCGCCAGGCCGCCGCCGGAGCTTGCGCAGCGGTGGCGCTGCGGCTGCGCGGAGCCGCCTTGCAGTGGCACTCGGGGTCCCGCTATCGCGACCAGCGAGCCTAGGCGCCACGGCGGCCATGTGGCCCGCATCCTTGGTGACCGCACGGCTCTATGCCTTGGCATCGTTGCGCCGCCGAGCCTAGCTAGCGCCCAACGACGCTCAGCATGGCCAGCAATTAGCGCGCGGAATGATGAGATCTACCCTTTCCCTCCTTGTAAGTTGGACGAATCGAAGTTCATCTAGCCGGATCAGACTTCTTTTTTCGAGGCTGAGTTTCTCGCGGTTGAGCGCGATCCGCTCCGTAGGGGATTTATTTATGATCTTCTAGACTTGTTCTTGTTTTGGCGTACCTTTTTTAGAGTTCTTTCTCGTTTTGTTTTTCTTTTTATCGGCAAGGTATTGTTGGTTGTTGCTATTGGCTCGTTGTATCGATCTAGAATAGAATTGGAATTGGATTTGGATTACGTTTGCTGTTGTTGAGAGGAAAACCCTTGATACCCTGGTGCACGGTTAGTCAGGGAGGCCGGACGAAAATCAAGGCTAGACGGACGAAAATTTGGGGGAGAGAAACCTCTCCCTTTTAAATATTAGGTATAGACTAGGTATAGCTCAGAGTAATCTAAGCCATTAATTTATCGAATTTTATTAAATATTAAGTAAATAATATCTATATCTACTACTACTATATTGTTTTTAGTCTATGTATCTACTACATCTAACAAGACAGTAACATCATCATTTGTCTGATGATAGACCAAGTCTCTATGACTCTATCCCTACCACGACTGATATAAATCATTCTTCGCTCTGAGTTCACACGTCTGTCTCGTTCTACCCTATTCTGATATGAAGATTGAATTTACATGTCCACATCTGATACGGTTCTCAGAGCTCACACATTCAAGTCATCCCTCTACTCATCCACCATCTCCAACAGTAACCTCTTCTGATAACCTCGGCAAAAGAAGGTCACTGGATTCTCAACTCAAAGAAAAGTACTCGTCTGTTTGGGCCAGGAAAATCTGTTTCATGTAGCTTGGCAAGGAAATTTTGGAGGATGAGGCTCTCGTTATGGGCGTTGTATTGGAAGGGCAAACCGGGTAGGGCAAACCGGGTAGGCTGATTCAATCTAAAAAAATTATTGCCCAAATACAATACATGGGCATATATCTAGTAAATAAAACAAATGAATGAAATATACTTTTAAAATCCCCAAAAATTACCAAGAGACATAAGCGAGAGCCCTTCGGTCCCTCTGTGGTTTATATCTATCTATATCTCTTATAAAACAAGAATCCTGCTATACATCTATCTCAACATGTAAACCATTCATGCCATCTCACCCACTAACAATACATGTCATCGGTCTCTCACTAATAGCCATGTCATTCTACTAATAACTTTCTACTTTTTAAGCTATCTATATTATTTGCATCTAATTTTATTTTAATCTTTTTGCAATCTCTAACATAAGCTGAACCTTTTATTGTTGGAAAAATCTGTCTACTCAACCTCCTCAACTATTGGTGGTTATCTCACCTATAAAATAAAGTATTTTATCTCATTACAAACTGTCTAAATAACATCCCGAGCCCGAGACGGTTTTAAAGGTGAAATTGCTAAGGTGACTTACTAAAATGTCTACATAACTCCTAAAATATTAAAAGTTGACTGCATTTAGATGAACCTTACAACTTAAAAAGAAGAACGGGGGGGGGGTGGGGTGTGGGAGTCTTAAAGGTAAAATGCTACTAGCTCTATCTCTCTCTCAAGAAGTCCAAACAAACTCGAATGCTAGCTACAATTCTGTCCATGCTTCTGAAGTTGCCGCATTCAAAATACACTGTCTTTAAAAGTTTGAAGCCAACGTGTGATATGTCCTGATATAGGACGAGGTGTACCTGGCTCAAATGAAACACCAACTTATCCTCACATTATTATTGTTTTACGCAGAACAACATTGTCACTTATTAGGCACCCGGCACAACCATACCGAAACACTCACTCCGCTTGACAAGGAAGGGACCAGTGATCAGTACTACTACTAAATTATTACTACGCCGCTGCGTCCGCCTTCCCCTTAGACTTGGAGAAGGCAGCGATGTCGCTGCCGCGGCGCTGGAACCACTCCTCCCAGTTCCTCCCGTCGGCCTCCCGGTACTCGACGTGCTCCAGCGTGCCGGGGTCGACGCAGGCCACGGTGACGGCGACGCCGTCCGGGTTGGACCGCGGCTTGTAGAAGGAGGTGATGCCGCAGACCTTGCAGAAGGTGTGCTTGGCCGTGTGCGTGCCGAAGGTGTAGGTAGTGATGAACTCGTCGTCGGCGCCGCCGGGGTTGTCCAGCTTGAACTTGGCGGCGGGGACGACGAAGTGCGTGTTCCCGCGCATGGAGCAGTCGGAGCAGTTGCAGACCCAGGCGACGACGACGCGCGCGGGGGCCTCCACGCGCCACCGCACGCGCCGGCAGTGGCACCCGCCCGTGTGCACCACGTCGGGGACGGGGACGACGGAGCCGCTGCCGCTGCTGCTCATCTTGTGGTTGTGACGGCTTGTGAGCTGCGGAACGAACGAGGGCGTAGAAGCTTGTTGGGACTTGGGAGCTGAGCTTGGTGACGAAGTTGAAGATGTGCACTGGTGTGTGGGCTCTGGTTTTTCTACGGTCCGCGAGGAAAATTGGCGCAGCTTGTGGAGGAGACGGAGAAGAAGCGGAAGCTCACTTCACTTGTGAAACGGTGGGGTAGGTGGCCTCGTAGCCCACCGTTTAAGACGTGACGCCTGTCACCGAACTGACCGGGCAAGAAGAGCGGCGGCTGGGCTGGGTTGAGACTAACGGGAGTTATAAGCCCAGTTTATCTTTTTTTGAGAAAATAAGCCCAGTTATCTAGTCGTCGTCCATCAAGGTTTAGCGAAAATCAGCCCAAGAGAGGCTGGAAATGGGCTGCCGCATCGGCTTGGACCGCGTGGCGTCTAGCAGCCAGCCCATGTTGCCGTCGAGCCAACGGAATCAGCAAACGGGACACCCATATTGATTTCGGTATTTTGCTAAAAACAATGATGTTGGGTGTCGGGATGATTTCCACACCATTATTCTATGATTTCTTGCCCAATTGTAGAGTTTTAATATAAATAAAATATAACGAAGGAGGTCCTTCTAAAAAAAAAAATATAGCGATTTTCTCATTCGACAATTATGTTTTTGTGGCTTTTTTTTTTGCCTGATCATGGATACTTGTAATTAAACTGTTTGCAGATAGTTTAAATAGTTTTTTTTTCGTGACTACATTTTTCATGAAGAGAAAATAGAGTTAACAAGTTACAAATTTATTAGTGGTAATGAGAGTTATGGAAGAGCAGGGACGAAGAGGAGCACCAATATATTACACGCAACACAAAGAGTGCAACTGATGAAACTAGACACCCAAAAAGCTATAAAAGTTACCTATTTAGGTATAAGATTGTGGGCATCTGCTCCGGTACTTCTCCCTCAAAAGATTTGCATGAATTTAAAGCACCCAGTTAAGGTAATTAGCCTTTTTGCTAATTACTTTCTATCTAGGCCATGTTTAGAGCAAGCCCATACATCACCGACCCGAGTCCGACCCATCCAGACCCAAAGTAAAGTCATCGTTACGTTTCAAATCCGTGGCGCTCTAGCACTAGGCACGCTGTGGTGCCGAGGTGTCGGCGTCGCTCGATCAGGTGGTTTTCATTGCCCAGGAATGTTAGACGCGACGCGCCGTCTCTCCTTGGTGAATGAAGGGTGGTGGAGCAACATACGGAAGGGCAGAAACGGATGATACCGTGACAATGACTTCACTTTGGGGATGGATGGGCTGGACTCAGGTCTGCGATGGATGGGCTGGGTCCAAGCGTAGCCCAGGATGCTTTAAAATTCGTGCAAATCTTTGTGGGAGAAGTATTGGAGGGGAGTACATACATGCTCTAATAAGCACGATCGTGCGCAGTGGATAGGCCAAATGTTCTGATGATTGCTCTTTATCATTATCATTAGTACAAAATAACTAGTAATAATTCAACGAATAAATTATTCTCCACTGCTAATGTTCGTGATCGAATACTGCCAACTATATATACGAACGACAGACTTATTGAATCTAAACACATTATAATTAGTTCGAAGAAACATCTAAGGTCCCAAAGGTTCCAAGCTTTTTATTACGTACAGCTAGCTAGCTTGCTATGGCGCGTGAGCTGGGGGAGGGCAAGAATTGTTTGGGTCGCTCGAGATGCCGCAGTGTGGCACTGTCGTAGCCTTGCTGACGGACACCGGCAGCTTTGGTGGCGGCGGCACAGCAACCCCATTGGCTCCGAGGAGGCGCCGCGCCGGTGCGGCCGCGGCGTCAGCGGCGTGCACCAACGCTGCCACGAGCAGCAGCGCAAACAGCGCCGCCGCCGCTCCAGCGGCCGGACATCTTGTTCTCCCTCCTCCCTGCATATCTTGATGAGGACTTTGCGTGCACTACAACATGCAAAGGTAGCTCCACAGGTTGAGAGATCTCGATGGTGGTTGTGCTTCCGAAGCTCAAGCCATGGTGTCTACTTATAGCATGCATGCATGCAACGAGTTAAAACATCGTTCAGACTATGGAGACGACGATCGATCGTCAAGCCAGCCAGCTGATGTTAACTTCCGCGACATTGCCGCGGACGGATGAAGAAAACGTTTTTGACGGATCAAACTGATTGATGACGCAACCAGCTGGTATATGCAAAAGATGAAAGATGCATAAATCATGCCCGTATTTTATATATATATATATATATATATATATATATATATATATATATATATATATATATATATATATATATATATATATTCACGTTAGAATTTAGATGCCTGTCTTGTGCTGTACACACATATCAAGCTAAGGTTGAAGTTTCAACATTTCACGAGTGGTGTGGACTGACGATTGACTGTATCATGCATAATCCAAGATTTAAAGTAGTTTGGAATCTCTAAGGTACGGAATATGTATGCCTGAAGTTTGAAGTTTTCAGCACTCCGGGGGTGCAGCTATCTTGTGTGCCTTGACGGCCAGACCTGTAGAAAGTCACAACCGCGTTCATTGCCATGCCAGAGATCTTGCACGGCAAATAACCTGCAGCGTTTTTTTGCCACTATTGTTTTTCTTTAGAATATCCCAGAGACAGAAGCGTGCTGTGCTGTTAGGTGCGAGAATAAGTTGAGTACTTGAGTGGCAAACCCTATCGGGTTGCTAGAAAATAACTGTAGTTCAGTTTACTTCAAATTGCAAACATCACATCAGACTAGTTTAAAGGAAATTTTTGGCCATTGAAGTTTAAGTGTTTCCCGAGTTTGGTTTTGGTCACTAAACTTGAAACCAAAGAATCCTTTTTTCAGGTGGAACATCAAGTGCTCTGTCTTTTCGTTATGGAGCTGGAAAAGAACAATTACGAACTTGTCTCATCGTTTGGAGGATCAACCAAGACAAAACAGAGGAAAATTAAAAAATGGCACAAGAGCTAGAAAAACAGCTTTGCCATGTTCGTTTCATCCAAATCAGCAAGCCAGCCAGCAGTCAACTGCGGCACAGAGTCCAGCGTGGCACTCAAAACCAGTGAAAGAGGGCGTCAAAAGGGTGTGATAGTCAGGTGTACCCGGTATTGAGAGTTGATTGGCCAATGATTCTTTGGTTTGCGAGTTTACAATAACAAGGCGATGACGGAAACACAATTGATGTCCTTGATAAGAGAGGAAGTGGTGGCGTTTGGGCAGGCAAGGGAGATGCTGGGTGTCTAGCAGGCTTGTCTATTTGCTTGGCTGAAAGTGTACTGTTGGCTGATTTGTAGTGAGAAAAAATACTACTGGCGGCTTACTGATTTGGCTGAAAGGAACAGAGAAGAAGCTTGATTCGGTTCTCCATTGGATAGGGTCTGAGATTGCCGCCTAGGGTTTGGGGGGAGAAACGGAGAGAGTGAGAGAGAGAGAGAAACGAGTGAGAAGAGATAGAGAGTATATCAAATGACGGTAAAGTTATTTAGAGACAACAAAATTGACCTTTCACTCAGGACCAAAAGGAGAGAGCCAGGAGTTAAGACTTAAGAGCCAAGTAGGCAAAAGTTGATGGGAGTGGCATCAGAGGGATTTTTTTTTTAATACAGCATAGGAGTCCCACGATTAATTATCTCGAGAGCATAGAAGAACGACCATATTTCCTATGGATATACAGGGAATTCTCTCGAAGACCTGATCCTGTTGCTATTGGAGACGATGAACCGGGCTGAGCCGATCGGCTGAACGAACAGGAGCTATGCAATAGCCGTAAACCCAGCATCCGTGTGATCATAGAAGCACAGGTGTCATAGATTAACAGATGTATGCACAGGCTGGAGCTATATGTAGCCAGGCACAAAATTTTTGCGCTTAGAAATACATACACATCCTGAGTCAACGACTGAAATCTGACATGATGTGTGTGGCACTGGCAACGTACGAAGCCAAAGACTAGAAAGAACCATGTTCTCTTCGTCTTTAAACTTAACTAAATCTGATGTGATGATGTATGCAATTTGAGCCAAACTGAGAGCTACGTACATTTCTAGCAACCGGAAATGGTTTGGCAATCAACCATGCATATGTCTAAGGCTTTCTTCTGGTACCAACAGAAACTAGAATAATAGCCCAGATAATTGATATAAATATGAGAGAGAAAGGCTGAGACTTGTAGATACATGCACTTACGGCGCTTTCCCTGTCTCCGTCTCCGATCCTTTGCCAAAATGTTGCAGGTTGTTGCAGTCCACGCGGTTGGGTCAGTCGAGTTTCATTTTCTACCTGAATGCTGGAAAAACCAACTTCAGTCATCTATTCCGTACCTCGACAAGATCCAAACTACTTTTGAATTTTGATCTTGATTTTTGCATGGAAGAATCATATAGTCGTAGTCGTCAGTCCACTCTTGAAACGTTGCAACATAGCTTGGACCTTGTTGAATCCTGCTTCTGTGTACCAGAAGACATGCATCTCATGTGAATCTATCCATGCTTGCATATATATACCAGGTTGCGTCATCGCTCAGTTTGATCCGTCAAAAACGTTTTCTTCATCCGCGGCAATGTCGCGGAAGTTAACATCATCAGCTGGCTGGCTTGACGATCGATCGTGTCCATTGTCTGAACGATGTTTTAACTTGTTGCACGCATGCTATATATGAAGAACCGAAAACGGTGACCAGAGGGGGAGGTGAATGGGAGCCGTAAATTTCTTTCGAAACTTTCGACCACTGTCCCAAAATCAACCCTCAAAGCAAGACACACCCACGATGATGTCCGCGACCCAACGAGAATGGTGGGTGTTCTCTAGGAACACAGCGGGACACCACGAAACGCACCGAGCGAGAACTTCCCAAGTTACGGAACAAAATCGAGACGCTCAACTTCTATGGAGGAGAAGTGAGTTCCCGAAACCTAAATACTCAAGCCAATTAGTGACAAGAGTACGTAGATAAGTCCCTAAAAACAGTGAGAAACCAACGCAAGAAGTGGGACAAAAGTCGGAGCTCAAATGGACAATTTCCGAACAACTCAGCAAAGTGCTCAAAGTCCCCTACCGGACATGTCCGGTAGCATATCGGACATGTCCGGTATGCAATTTCAGCACTGAGTGACTTTGGGAGATAAATCGAAACCTGGGTCAAACGGTGTCCAAAAATTATGAAATTTGAACCACAGGTACTAGACTCCCAAGAGAAGCTTCCCACAAATTTTCAGCTCAAAATTCAAAGATTTGCTATACCGGACATGTCCGGGTTTTGCACCAGACTTGTCTGGTATTTTCAGAACAGACCAACTTTAAGAAATAAAGTGAAAACCAACTCAAACGGTGTAGAAAAATTATGAAATTTTAACCATAGGTTATCAACACTTCAGATAAGGTCTCCACAAAATTTGAGATCAAAATTCAGAAGTTTGTATTACCGGACATGTCCGGTACCCCTGTCGTACTTGTCTGGTATGGACGAGCAGCTCTCAGGAAATTTCGATCTCAAGCCTAAAACTTGATCAAATCAACTCGGATCGACCTGAGATTTTGCAGAGTAGTTCACAAGATAGTTCTAAGACTAATCCATGAAGATCACAACCCCAAACTCACTGCAACTTTGAAAATCGATGAAATCCGATTCATGAGCAAGTTTTCGCCAAAAAACTTGATTCAACCCGATCTGTGGATTCGTGAGGATTTGGATGAAATCCTTCGGTGAAAAGGATCAACCCACGACCATGATCAAGTAGAAACATGTAGTTTGCAAAGAGATGAACCATAGCTCGAGAAATCAACTCGGAAACAATAGAGAGGAGAGGAAAAACGAAGAACGCGAAGAATATCAATCAAAACGCGAATCAACATATCAATCTGACTCACGAGGAAACAAGAAGGATTTAGGACTTCCTTTTCCATGAGTAAACTTGGTTCTTACACTAATTGCAAAGATTAGTGGACCTCTCTCTCACTTAGCACCTAGAAGAGGAAAACCCTATAAAGGAAGAGAAAAAATGCAAATGGGACAGAGGTGAGGGAGATGGGGCTCCCTCCACCTTACTTATCGACCGGGCTTATTTCATTTTCTAGTTTTTACCCCTGATACAACTATGAGCAAACCGTCTAGCCCTAGGGACATTGCGGTCCAACTCGAACCGACTCGATGCAATCTTTGATCCGACGGCTACCGCGCCTTCTCACCAGTAGCTTCGCCACGACGCGACCTCCCCGATGCCGCCACGTGCCGTCCGTCCGTCTCGGGACCTCCGCCAGGGTTTTGAGGCTCAACCCAGAAACCCGCCAGGTGGTTTTGAGGCCCAAACCACCGAAACCCGCCTCCGTTGGTTTTGAGGCCCAAACCAACAAACCGGCCCATATCCTTGCACTTGTCGAAGCCAAGTGCTAGCAACGCGATCCCGTCCGGCGATTCCGGGTCCCTCAGTCCAAGTCTCGATGCGTCCGCCATTTCACCGCTCCCGGTGCATTCGGCGCGGCCCACCATGACTTGACCTTCACCTCACCGTCAGCCACCGCCTCCATGCCCAACACCTGCACAACACATGCCAAGACACATGTGGAACTCGTGGCTTTCACCATCGTCAGTAGCACCCCATCCGAGATGCTAGTGTTGAATCAATCACTCATCATCACAACTGAACCACAAGTATAAACCTTGTGTTCGCACTTAAGTAGACACCATGGCTTTGAGCTTTGGAAGCACAACAAACCATTGCTGTTTGCAAAGCTCGAGCTCTTAATTAGCGCATTCAACAAGCATCTCGAGATCTCTCCCGACTGGTGGAGCTACCTCTGCTGCTGCAGTGCACGCAAGTCCTGATCAAGATGAAGGGAGGAGGGAGAGCAAGAGGTCTGGCTGGAGCGGCGGCGGTGGTGTTGCTTGCGCTGCTGCTCGTGACAGCATCGGTGCATGCTGACGCCGCGGCCGCACCGGCACGGCGCCTCCTCGGAGCCGACGGCGCCGCTGGGCCGCCGCCACCAACTCTGCCGGTGTCCGTGAGCAAGGTGTTTGGGCATTGCGGATCCACGTACGACCCAAAAACTTCTTGCCCACCTCATGCGCTCACGCACCATAGCAAGCTAGCTAGGTTGCAAAGCTGTGATAATATAAGCTTGGACCCTTGGACCTCATATTTTCCGTCGAACTAATGTGTTTAGCTTGAATAAGTTTTGTCGTCGTTCATATAGGCTGGCAGCATTGATCACGAACATTAGCAGTAAAGAATAATTTATTCGTTTGAAGTATTAGTAGTTACTAGCAAAACATGTCCGTGCGTTGCAACGGGAGAAAAAAATACTATCAAATTTGATTGGAAAATGATGATGTGAGAATGGTACCTAATATCGATGACATTCGCGTGCATTGCAATGAGAGGGAAAAAACTATCAAATATTTATGGAAAACAACGATGAGCAATCAGAAACACACATTTGGTTTAACCACTGGGCACGAGCGTATTACGTCTGTGTCTCTGTGATGAATTCGGTGTATCGATGCTCTCCCATGTTCAGTTTGTGAACCGCATATAAATTCAAACTTTACGATCTTAATCTTTGATCAATAATCTGACTAATAATTTTTAGCTATTACTTGATATTGGCTAGATTTTTAATTAAATGTACTATATATCAACGTGGTTAGCCCAAGCAGCAAGAGTTCTAATTTTCCCTTCATGGATCTTGTGATGATAGCCTTCTGGGAAATCCGAAAAATCCGAACAACAAAATCTTCCATGGGAAACAAACTACAAAATCTTCCATGGGAAACAAACTAGTTTTAAATTCCAATGTAATCTTTAGTCTGTTAGGTTCAAAAGGAGGTACGAGGTCTTTCTGTTGTGCTTGTTAGGTTCAAAAGAAGATCTAAGGTCTTTCTGTTGTGCTTGGCTAAATGGTTTTAGTGAACTCCATTGTGAGCACCCCTTTTACTTTTTAAAAGACTGGAAAGTTTGAGGTTATACATACCATGAGGATCTCCCCCATAAGAAAGGTAGAGTCTAGATATGTTCCCAAGAGCTCATAGCCCTAAGTACAAGTCAAGAACAACTTATGTGTAAGAGAAATGGCACCAAGTTAGGGCCATGTACGATTTTGGTGATTGTAAGTGATCGTGACAACATGATTATTTGGATTAATGTGGTTTGCTAGTATACAAAGTATTTATTCTAACGGATGCAAGGACTAAGCACACTACGTTTGGTTGGGTGGATGTGATAGGGAGTGGCGAGCCTAGCCAGCGGCATGCAAATTAAACAGCGCCGCTGAGCCTGGTTTCCTAGGAAACAAATTTCACTTTTGTTTCTCGGGAGGCTAGTTTGGCTCGGTTCATAGAAAACAAATTTTGCTTTCGTCGTTCTCGGGAGCCTAGCCTAGCTCCCATGGGTGCTAGCCTGGACGCCTTGTGACTCAACTTTGAGGCGGTAAGCACAGAGACTGGGTAATCAAACAGTGGTTCTCAAGATCCTAGCCCTACATAGCTAGGGAACTAAACACGCGCCTATTTGGTTGACTGCATCGACTTAGCCTGGTTGAGAAAAAATTGTTATTTGGTTGCCTGTATGAAGATATATTGCACGAGATAAAAAGTATTACAAAGTTAAGATTATGATTTTTTATGCAAATACATTCGTAAAGTACTTATTTTATTTAACTATGTCTTAAACATCTCTAAAATACCAGGCAAGCAGGTAACCAAACGGGGCAGCGGCTAGTTCCAGCATCCCACCAACCTAGTTCTGTTGGATGCAGGGAACCAAACAGTCTCTAGTTATCTGCATGCCTAGAGCCTACCAGTGATGCTAGATGCGATAAAGCTAGCTAAGAAAGAGAACTAAATAGACTAGCTAAGGAAGAGAACTAAATAGTGCTGGATGCAGGGAACCAAACACCCCCTAGTTGTCTGTATGGCTAGAGCCTGCCGGATGCAGGGAACCAAACACACCCTAGTTGTCTGCATGGCTAGAGTCTACCAGTATTAGCCTAGATGCAGACGTGATACAGATTAGCTAAGAGAACTAAATAGACTAACTAAGGAAGAGAACTAAATAGACTATTGCAAGTGATCAACACCTCAAGTAAGAACATGGAGCTGCTAAAAAAAATCTTATAAAACATGTGAAATGTCACATACTTCAAATAGAAGAAACCCGGACGCGAGGACGCGAGAAAGACCAGTCATTTGGGCCAGTCCGAGTTTGAAAGTCCACAGTGTGGCCGTCAAGGTACGGTCCTGGCACATCAGCTAGCTGCGCTGCTGAAAACGTCAACCTTGGTCATGCATTCCGTACCTCAGTGAATTCCGAACCACTTTTGATCCTGGATTTTTGCGTGGAAGAATCAAATAGTCGTAAGTCCACTCTTGAAAACTTTGAAGCTTAGCTTGGAGCCTTGGAGCTTGATGATCTGTGTACCACCAGACATTCATCTCATGTGAATCTGTGCATGCTTACATACACCAAGTTGTGTCATCAGTTTAATCCGTCAATAACGTTTTCTTCATCCGTCCGCGGCAATGTCGCGGAAGCTAACATCAGCTGACTGGGTTGACGATCGATCGTCTCCATAGTCTGAATGAATAATGTTTTGACTCAGAAGCATGCTATAAGTCCATGGCATTGAGCTTTGGGAGCACACGACAACCATTGTAGATTTCCTCAGCTCGAGCCTAGGTTCAGCTAGCATCTCGATCGAGATCTCTCTAGCAGTGCGCGTACGCAAGTCTTGATCAAGATGCAGGAAGGAGGGAGAACAAGAGGTCCGGCTGGAGCAGCGGTGGTGTTGCTTGCGCTGCTTCTCGTGGCAGCGTCGGTGCATGCTGAAGCCGCGGCCGCACCGGCGCGGCGCCTCCTCGGAGCCAACGGGGTTGCTGCGCCGCCGCCACCAAAGCTGCCGGTGTCCGTCAGCAAGGCATCGTCAGTGCCTCATTGCGGCAATACGTTCGACAAAAACACTTCTTGCCCTCCCCCACCTCACGCGCCATAGCAAAGCTTGCATTATTGCTAGCGAATTAGCGATATATATACTGTACGTGCACAGTGCGCGCGCGCACACACACTCTCTTGTCTCTTCCTGTAATAATATAAGTCTGTTGTTCGTAGGCTGGCAGCATTGATCACAATCATTAGCAGTGGAGAATAATTTATTCGTTTAAATTATTACCGGTTATTTGTACTTGTAAGAAGTAAGGCTATCCGCACTCTTCATCCTCTAAATTCATCCTCTAAAAGGAATATTTTGTCCTAGTCATCAAGATTCTCTTTTAGGCTATCCGCACTCGTCATACTCTATTTCTCTCCTCTATATTTGTCACAGTCAAAAGATTCTCTCCTCTATATATAATTCTTCCGCGATCCATCCATTCTCTATATCATACTACTATTCACTATAGGGCCCACTTATCATTTTATCTAAATATATTCATGTAGGATCTAGTTTTGAAGGATTAATTGCAACGAATTTAATGGTGCAATCGGAATTTAATTTGGAGTTTTAGTTTGTGAGTTATAATATTTTTTTAACATAAAAATTGGTGGGACCCGCCCAAAGATTCTCTTCTCTCTTTCCTCACACTCTCACGCTGAGGAGCAGCAGATCTGGGGCCCGCGTGTGTCAATCCATGCCGTATGAACGCTACGCCGCCAGGTTTACCGTGTGCAGATCGATGCCGTAGGCTTTACCGTTCCCCGGTTCAGCAATTTTTTCCCTGAAAGATGGCCTACAGGACGGCATCCAGTACCCGGTGCAGTTAGTCTTATATCCTCAATTCTTCCGCATCCATTCATCTTCTATGTCATCCTCTATCTACTGTAGGGCCCACTTGTCACCTTATCTAAATATATCCATGTGACATCTTATTTTGAAGGATTTATTGAAACGAATTTAATGGTGCAATTGAAATTTAATTTGGTCTTTTGGTTTGTAAGTTATCCGTATTTTTTTAGCTAGTAGCATAGGTGGGGCCCATGCATGCCTTTCTCCCTCCCATCTGCGCCAACCACCAGCAGCAGGGGGGCCTGCACTTTGGCAGAGGGGGGACGAACGCTATCCCGGTACCCCCTGGCGGACGGGCAGCACTCCGGTAGAATAGCGCATGGCATAGAGGGTGCCGCTGCGGCTGTTTTTTACGCCATATGCCTGTACTGGATGGGATGGAGGGTGACGCTGCAGATAGTCTAAAGGGCCGGGCAATCAGCTATAGATATATTGATTTGGTTTAACCACGGGGACTGAGCTTTGCGTCTGTGAATTGAATGTATCGATGTTGTTACAATATGGTTATACATGCTTACATGTGTAATGTGTTAGAACAATTTACGTTTTATGCCAAATGGCTTCCCGGATTCTCATCAATTGCTAAAACCAAACATAGGGCTTTCAAATAGATTTATTGTCAGTTTTGAGTTTTGGGAATTAGCGCAATGTGTGAGGAGTTAATAATATGCCATGCCTGAAGAAGTCAGTTTTTATAATGTGCTAACTTTTTTAAATGAACACACCATTGAACCCATCAGACCCAGGAGCATAACTATTTGATAGAGCTCCGACCTCTATCACACTTTGAATATCTTCTGTGAAGAAGTCTTCCCCAACAAGGTGCTCAAAGATCATGGCTTTGAAGGAGATCAGCTTGATTGCAGACCATACCATTGAACTCACTGATACCTGCTGGTCTGCCTTTTTAGGATTCTCTAATAATACTAGCTTTCTCTGTTTATGATATGTTATCAACAACCCGCTCACAGACAATAATATGGATATTTTCTGTCCGCATTCATGCATGTTTGAATCTGTTTAGAGAAATTAAGATTTGTCCATACTCGAGTTTGGATATTTAGTATCCGACACCATATCTATATTTGAATACTCAGATTTATCAATAAAGATTAATACAATCGTAGATGTACGGCCTCAAGTTCCTGTTACCCTGTTCATGTCTGTACGGAACGCTCCGCGGCTTCCACGTCTACCCGCACCGCCGCACCTCATAGAGTAAGGGGGCAAAAAAAAAAAAAGAAAAAAACAGCTGCCCAGTCCTACACGCCCAGCTGGCCCCAACCTCGAAACTTCCGTGCCTGTCGAAACTTCGGTGCCTGTTCAGAGCTCAGTTCGTCCCTTCCGTTCCCTTCAGCTCCTCTACTGCGCTGCCGCCGCCCTGGCTCCGCGCCGCCGCTCCGGCAGAGCAGCAACCCACGCCGGGTGCGGCGCCAACCGAGAGGGCTCCACGCTGGTGTCGCCGCCGCACCTGGTGCCGTGCTACGACGCCACGGAGCCACGCCAGCCATCCTTCCTCATTGGCGAAGACCGCCCCACCAGCTGCCCAACAGCGTGCTGCCGTACGCCGGGTGCCCAGGCCCCCTCGACGGCGACGAGCGCCCGCACCAGGTATGCCCACCCTTTCTCTTAACTTGCTGCTAAGCTAGACCACAACATCCAATCCCTAACCTAGGCTATTTAGCTATTTCTATTCTTCTCTCATCTGAGTCCATACAAATCCATGTTCTTCATGTTCGTCTCTATGTATACAGAGATATATGCTTCTGCTCATCCGGTCATAGAGATCTATATTGCCACATTAGGATCATGCACTGCCATGGTAAAAAAACAAAAATTGGTGGTCCAAAACCAATGCCGTTGAGCAGTCTTAATTTGTTTTCACTTTTCGCAAAATACAGATTATGCCAGTCAGTTAGAGGTAGGATTGCATCAGGAACAACAGTCTATTCATCGAATTATGTTAACAGGGCTTTTACTATGTGCAGTTTACTTTCAGTCCAATTGCTGACCTTCAGTTGTGACTGTGTGTGGTTCTACTCTCATGTTTTTGTTTCATATTCTCTTCATAATTTATTTCCTGATAAAATTTTTAGAAAAATATTTCTTGCTAAACTCATCATTCATCAATGCATAGTATAATTCCAATAGCGAAAAGGTAGCATGCACTAATCTTAGAAAAATTCCCACATCCCTAACTGATCATTTCAGTGCACTTTTCCTTTGCATATGTATATATAGCCATACACCCCAGCCAAGTGCAGTTGTCAGTGTCTATTAGTTTGTTTTGCACAAATCTGCCAATGAGATGCTGCTTATGTGCTTCATTAGTTCAGCCTGTACTCTGCTTAATCCGTTTATACATCACTGCCACCACATCAATGAATGAACGCTCTGAACAGGCATACACATGGGTGACTCTCAGCAGCAGAGCTTTCCTTCAGGTTTCCACCTTCCATCGCGCCGAAAAATTAGACGCCGCTTTACATTTGCAGCTGACTATGGGCCCGCATCATTACCTGCTGATCTTCTTGCTGATGATACTACTGTATCAGTTTCTGGCCACCAAACACTTCGTACTGAAGCAAGCACTGCATATTCCGGTGATTCTCTTTATTTATGGTTGTGTCACTTTTTCTGTCATTCCAATTGACTTCCTGGTGCTGCACGATGTGCAATCATCCCCCATCCAATTTTTTTTCCTATATTCCATTGCCTTACCTTATTGGTTCACCTATTCTTTGTAGCCAAAATTGAATTATCTTTTCTTCCTTCAATTGTTATAATTTCCTTGCAGACCATGGCTTAGGTTCTAATTGTTCTGATGGTGCTGAAGGATGCACAGAGCACAGGTCTTATGTTGGTCCTCAAAGACAAGAAGGTAAATTTAAGACAATTGTGGGTTCTATTCTGTTGTTGCCATTTTCTCCTTATTCCAGTTTCCTTCCTCCTATATCATGTGCACTTCTGCCCTTTTCCATTTAGTTCACCTGCTCCTGTGCATTCCTCCTCCTCTTCCTATATTTTTTTGGGAAACAAATTAATCTTTTTTTCCTCAGATTCAGTCCATGTCTCAAGTTCTACCTGTTTCAATGCTGGTCAGGGGTGCAGCGGGTCATCTGTTGCTCTTCGAAGACAGCAAGGTGAATTTAGAAGAACTATATATGAATGCTCATTCTAATGTTCTGTTTCACCGTTCACTCTCTAATTTCTATTTATGTATATCTCATTATGGAGTATGATGCAGGGTCTCCTCATTCATCTCACCGTGTCCGACGACACAGCTCTTCAACCGCTGAACACAACGGACAACAACATGTGTTCCATGCTAATCTTGCACCTGCACCAGCCAATCGACATCATCGTAAGTTTGTTTCCACTAATATTTTATAGGCCTCATGCTTCTCTTCTATTTCTCCATTATGACATCAGCTCATACTTCAATTACTGATTAACATGATATCCATTGTACAGTGCCTGCTGCAAAATCATTGTTATATGACCATGGTCAAAAATATTCCTATAACCATGGCAATGACCATCGACAATAGCCCTTCTCAAATACCCAACATGAATGCCCGATGTGCAGTCTGGTAAAAAATGACAACACCTATTTATATTACGCATTTATCACCATTGCCTCCCATTTATCTGTTTTATCCAACCAGTGTAAGTTGGCTTAACCCATCCTATTTTGCTTTCCTAATTTGTAGGTACTATTTTCTCACCTCATAATCTCATATGGCCTTGCCATGCTTGCATTTACTGTGGTGCTCACTTTTGGTCTGAAGAGCGTGTGCGTGGGGTAGGAACTTTGGCTTCACCTGTATATAATATATGTTGCAAAGGTGGAAGGATACTACTACCTACCTATAGACCTCCACCAGAACCACTCCTTAGTCTTTTAATGGGAGTGGATCATAGATTGTCCGCACACTTTTATGATAATATCAGGCGGTACAATTCTATGTTTGCTATCACATCTATGGGTGTCAATGTCATTGGCTCCATCAATGATGGTCGGGGTCCTTATGTCTTCAAAATCAGTGGCCAACTATGCCACCGGATTGGATCATTGCTACCACAGCCTAATGCAAAACCAGAATACTGCCAGTTATATATTTTTGACACTGACAATGAGGTGAGAAATAGAATGGCAGTAGGTTCTCATACCGAGAGAACTTTCAGGCCAGATGAGCCCATTGTTGAATCTTTGATGCACATGTTGGACACATACAACCCAATTGTGCAGGTCTTTCGAACTGCCCGTGATAGATTATCTAATCAGGTAGATGATCATTATTCTATAAAGCTATTTGCTGTTCCAAAGCAACATGGCAGTGTTTATAGTGCCCCAGTTGCATCAGAGGTTGTTGGGTTCGTTGTGAATGATTTAGGGACAACTGATGATGGTCGTGATTTGATAGTCCAGGATCATGCATCCCACCTACAAAAGGTTAATGAATCTCACAGAAAGTTTATGGCTATGCAGTATCCACTATTGTTTCCCTATGGTGAGGATGGCTTCCATGAAGACCTCAAATATCGTCGATATGGCCGAGCAAGGGCTATCAAACGTGACAATGTAACCATTCTAGAATACTTTGCCTACAGATTACATGATAGAGATGATGACTTCAATACACCCTTACGGTGTCGAAGACTAACACAAGCATATATTGTTGATGCCTACTGCTGTGTTGAGGATAAACGCTTAAGGCATTACAGGAAAGAATCATTCCAGCTCAAGTATAGAACTGCTCGGTACAAGACTTTGCTTCAGGCAGTCAATAGTGGTATTACCCAAGCGTCATCTATAGGTCAAGGCTGCATTCTGCCATCCACATTTACAGGAAGTCCACGCTATTATTATCAGAATTATCAAGATTGTGTTGCCCTTTGTCGGAGATTTGGTTGCCCAGATCTTTTTATCACTTTCACATGTAATGCTTCTTGGCCAGACATAGAAAAACCTCTAGCATCCATAGCAGGTCAACACCCATCTGATCGACCTGATATTGTGGATCGTGTTTTTAGCATGAAGCTCAGGCTATTCATGGATGATATCACAAAGCGGAATTTTTTTGGCCCAATACTAGGAGGTGTGGTTTCAGTCTTCTTTCCATTTTCACATTCCTGTATTCAGTCTTATAGGTCTTATTACTTCTCTGCTTTCATGCAGTGGTCTACACAATTGAATTTCAGAAGCGAGGGCTTCCACATGTGCATCTGATATTATGGCTTCAGAAGGATAAGCCTCTTGATGCTGAACAGATAGATTTCTTTATATCTGCTCAGTTGCCGGACCCATCTATTGATCCTACAGGCCATGAGGTTGTCTCAAGGTTTATGATACATGGTCCATGTGGGGCTCTTAACCCATCTTCTCCTTGCATGGCTGATGGAAAATGTACCAAGTTCTATCCCAAGGATTTCGTAGACAACACTACAGTCTTATCAAATGGCCATGTGCGATATGCCCGGCCTGATAATGGTATTACCACTACTAGAAATCAGATTAAGATTGACAACCGGTTTGTGGTACCTCACAATGTTGACTTACTGGTAAAATACCAAGCACACATAAATGTGGAAAGTGTTAACCGTAATGGCATGGAGAAGTACCTTTTCAAATATACAAACAAAGGGCCAGATTGTTCTAAGGTTGGAATTAAAAGGAAACGTTCTGGCAGTGATGATTCTGGTGACCAAGTTGATGAGATACAAGCATACCTTGACTGCCGAACTATAACACCAAGTGAAGCAGCATGGCGACTACTCCAATTTGATATTCACCACACGAATCCACCTGTGGAACGCCTTCCTTGCCAACTTCCCTTGGAAAATACTGTTCTAATAAATGAAGATGACTATCTTGAGCAAATAATTGAAGACCCACGTAACACTATCACCAAATTGACAGCATGGTTCCATGCTAACAAATTGTATCCACAAGCTCGCCAACACACCTATGTTGACTTCCCTGAGCACTTCACTTGGCATGCTAATGGCAAATTCTGGGCTCCACGACAAAATAATCGTATCAAAGTTGGCCAAATAGCTAATGTTGGACCAAACCAAGGAGATGGCTTCTACTTGCGTATGTTACTGCATATAGTAAAGGGAGCAAGATCATATTCTGAAATACGAACTGTTGGTGGTAACCGGTACCAAACATTTCGTGATGCATGTGACGCATTGGGATTGCTAGGTGATGATCGTGAATGGTCCCATGCTATGGCAGATGCAGCACATTGGGCACTTCCATATCAGTTAAGACAGTTGTTTGTGACACTACTTTTATTTTGCCAAGTAGCAAATCCAAACAAGCTATTTGATGACCACATACAAGCAATGGGTGATGATATAAGGTATCACACTGGTCAGCTAACTGCAGGAATTTCTGTACCACAAATTGAGCTGCATGTTAAATCTTATGTCCTGCTTGAGATACAGACTTTGCTCAACAATGCAGGATATACATTGAATCATTTCAACTTACCGCAGCTTTAACATCATACTTCCTCCATATTCGAGAACAATCTTATACTAGATGAGCTTGCTTATGCCTCTGATGATGCACTGCAAAGGGCAACAGAACAACTCAGCAAACTCAATGATACCCAGAAAGCAATTTATCATATCATAGATCAATCAGTCCAAAACAATTGTGGTCAAACTTTCTTTGTTTATGGATTTGGGGAACTGGAAAAACATTCCTGTGGACTACTTTGCTCAATAATATAAGAGCCCGAGGCAAAATTGCTTTAGCAGTTGCATCTTCCGGTATAGCAGCTTTATTATTGCCTGGTGGCCGTACGCCACATTCACGATTCAGGATTCCTTTAGACATCCAAGAGCACTCCATGTGTGCCATCAAGAAAAACACCAAGCTATCTGCGCTGATTGAACAGACCTCACTCATAATATGGGATGAAGCACCTGCAAATCATAAACATTTGTTTGAGGCACTTGATCGTACTCTTCGAGATATTATGTCATCAGACAAACATTTTGGAGGCATAACAGTTGTTTTAGGCGGTGATTTTCGGCAAACTCTTCCTGTCATCCCAGGTGCAAAGAAAGAACAGATACTTAATGCTTCCATCACCCGCTCCTATTTATGGCATAGCTGCATGCTTCTTGAATTGACTGAAAATATGAGGCTACAATGTCCAACTCTATCGGACTCTGACAAATTTGAGCTTGGACAGTTTGGCCACTGGCTTCTCTCTGTTGGTGATGGTATTGTCCCGGGCTGCACCACTGCTGGTAATACAGATATTGCTTGGATTGAAATCCCTGAATACCTCATGCTACCGATGGAACAGAGGAACCTAACAGGATTAGTCTCTTTTGTGTATGGACCAGGGCCATATACATGTGCAACACCAGACTATCTATGTGAAAGAGCAGTCCTGGCACCAACAAACGAGATAGCTGCCACCATAAATGCACAGATTATGAGCCAAATTGGCAGCGACGAAATGTCTTACTATAGCTGTGATAGCATCGATGATACTGTCCCTAACTATTGCACTGTTGAGTCCCTTTATCCTACTGAATTCCTCAACACAATTTCCATGAGTGGTCTTCCAGATCACCATCTTCGTCTTAAAGTTGGTGTACCTATAATGCTCCTTAGAAACTTAGATCCATCGAACGGCTTATGCAATGGAACAAGGCTTATTGTGACACAGTTAACTCATCGCATCATTGAAGCACAAATAATCACCGGAAAGGCTACAGGATCCAAGGCTTATATTCCAAGAATAATTTCAGTCTCTACTGATCCAAAATAGCCTTTCAAGATTAAACGACGTCAATTTCCAGTTCGTGTTTCATATGCCATGACAATAAACAAAAGCCAAGGACAGACACTAAGTAAAGTTGGTGTCTACTTGCCAAGTCCTGTATTCTCCCATGGCCAACTTTATGTGGCTTTGTCCCGTGTTACATCACCAAAAGGACTTCGATTGCTCATTGAAAACAACCCACCTGGACTTGAAGCAAAGGTGCAGAACGTAGTCTACAATGAAATTTTTCAGGACATATCAACCCGGTGATGTTAATTCTGCTCGAAGGTATCCATGCTACACACCCCATACTTCACTTGACATATCTTACATAATATTCTTGCTAATACATTCCATATCATACAATCAGGTCTATCAGTTTAATACTAGCCACATAATAGCATTGGCACCATATATTCTAGGTTTACCATATAGCTGAAACAGAACATGCATGTTCACTATATATTACGTTCATATCAATATAAAAACTGTACAGCTATGTTTAATTTTAATTTCACTACACCGGTGCTTCAAATTAATTACCAACCGTTCAGTTAAATAGAACATCTATTAATCATCTTTGTTCGACACACATTGGACTTTAAATTCCACAGCAACAGTATGACTCAATGCGTGCACACTATCTCAAAAACCCAGTTGCTGATAATCCTACACTGAACCAATAAAAACTTACTGATACGAATGAAGTCCATAATTGAAAAATGATTTCCTCTTATCACTTTTACCATCAAACGATGCACTTATTTTACACCATGCCCACATTTTACCGGAGTTACCGTTATTACCATGCAAACTTTGTGCCAAACTTTTAGTTTCCTACTTTACGCACGACTGCTCCACCAACCTCCTTATTACACATTCCTTTCGGCATAATCTATAGCAAATTCTTAGTCTCTTACAAAAATTATCAATTTTATGTAACCATCACATATCTAAAGAGATTAACCATATGAAGTTCAAATCTTTTTTTTTTCCAGATTCCACTGCAGGCAACCTACCGGATGAACGAGAAGCTTCCCACCTTTGTCTTGCATCAAAATCTTTATTTACTCCCTCTTTTGCTGTTGTAATTATATTGTATAGTTTACCACAAATATTGTATATACCTACCTAGATATGTTTGAGTAATCATGCCCTTCATAAAAAAAAAGGTTTCGTCCCACTAAAAATCATATGCTTTCTTACATTTCTTGCCACTCTATTTGGTTATTGACTTACTAATGCTATTTGCTACTGCTTATTTCATATGCTACTTTGGTTTCATATCTTCAATTACAATTTTTTCTCCCACCCGCGGCAACGCGCGGGGGGCTCACTAGTTTTGTATCATAAATGTCCGACATATCCGATTCCAAATCCAAGAAATACTATAGATCTTCTGTAAGTATTTGTCTGTATCCGATCGTTTGTGGATCAGTTCAAATAATACGCGATCATTTACTCAGTTTTAGTTATTATCCGTAAAAAAAACTAAATTTCTGTATACACGTACACGCCTCTAAAGGTCCCTCATATATTTAATTTAATTTAAATGTATTATTGTATGAATATGTAGTAGTATCATGATTTCGACGAACTTGTTTGAAATGTTCCGAAAAAAGCCCTCTACATTTTAGCAACCGGAATAGCCATGAATATTGTATAAAGAAGATTAAAGAAAAGGAATCTTGATTAGAGAAGAGTGCCAACTCAGCGGACCGGTTGACTGAAATCTTACTTGACGAAAAGTACATCGATCAGCAATTCATCACAGATCAAAATGCTCACAGTGAATATCCATGGAATTTCCAGTATTGAACAGATCTAACCTGTACTGTACTCCTGTCCTGTATACCAAGCTCAAGCCAGCATCAAGTTCAGACTTCGGAGTTGACTACTGCTAATGAATTCAACCAGACCGCATGTTTCTTGTCAAAAAAAAAAAAAAAAAAAAAAAAAAACAGACCGCATGTTGCATGTAAATAGCTAGCGTTCTGGTCTCTATTTCAAGTCTGTAGCCTCTTTTACCCGTCATCCCATGACTTGGATTATTGCTGTGGCGTCAAGTGTGCCAAACACATTATATTCAGAGTTCCAAGGTTCCAACACATTGCATGCATATGTCAAAATCAAACGGTCAAAAGAGCGAAACTAGTGGTCGTAGGTCGTCAATTGCCATACCGTTTGCACGGGTTAATTAATTAACGTATGTGCATGGGCAGAAGAATAATATTTCAGAAAATCGACAGTCCACGCTTGAGTTGGAACGCAGAGAACAGAATTACCACAACGGTTTCACCACCAGTGGAACGAACGACGAATAATCCGTCAAAAACGTTCTCGGCCTCCGTCCGCGCGCGACGACGCCAGCGGAGACCGAATTGAAAAATGTTCATGCCATCCATAAGCTTGCAAATTAACCTACAGCCTTGATGACTGTGTCGGTGCTAAAACTGACGGCCCTAGCACCAACGAGTAAATTTGTGGTGCGTGTTCCCAACTCCGGAAGGTGTGCAGGAAGGACACAAGGAAGACTTGTATTATCCTGCACCTAAGTGCTTGTAGGTAGGGTGTACAAACAAGTGGAGAGAGGGAGCTGGTCCCAAGTCTCGTGTGTGATTGAGGCGAGTGCCAATATCGTGTGTGTGGAAGTGCTCAAGGTTGCTTGTGTGAGTCTGCCTGATAAGGGGCCCGGTCCTCCCCTTTTATAGCCACAAGGGGAGGACAGGGCTTACAAAGAATGCTTGTGTACGTAAAAGAGGCTGTGAGCGTCTCCCTTCCTCATCTGAGGCCTCGGAGCCCGCCGCCTTTCTTATATCGAGGTCTCGGAGTGGGCGCCGGCACTGTAGAGCCTGGTCACAGCCGTGAGGAGTCGTGTCCCCTTATCCTGACGACGGAGGGGACGACTGTCCCTGTAGAAGTTGATGGAGAGGCTAGGGGAGGCGATCGACTCCCCCAGGCGTCTTTGTAGCTTTGACTCACTCCGGTTCCGAGGCTCGGAGGGCCTCGGAGGCCTGCTACCATACGGGGGCGGTTGGCACAGGAGAGAGCCGTCATCGGGGCAATCGCCGCCCATCCCGGGCTCAGAAAACCCGGGAGGGACTGTTGTTTGACCGGCTCCACGTCTGGCTTGACTCGTACGAAAGATGATGCTGGGTGACGGCCCTTGGCGTGGCGGCCACCGCCTGGGAGCTTCGGCGACTTGTCCTGGCAGAAAGGTTAGGCGACACAGTGCCCCACAGTGGCTGGCATGACCTCTACTGCGGAGGATAACGTAATCATGAGCGCGGGTTAGAGTTGTGACAGGACGGCTCTGTTGACGGTCGTTAAGTACCAAATATAACCGTCAACTATTGCATAATTTGATATAAAATAAATCACAAAGCATAGTTGTAGGTTTTGATTCTAACGAGTTCCACGAGTTTTGGTGTTCTCACTTGTTTTGTAGGAATATACAATTTTCTATCAAATAAAAGTATCTTAAATGATGATTTGGACTACACCATTGCGACGGGCTCGTCGAGACGATCGAAACGGATATATCATTTGCTATATTCGGAGTCCAGAGTGAAAAGATATTAATTTTACAAATAAAGGAGAATTACCACTAATGGGCCCCATGCCCAAGCAAGGCCCATGACGTGAGAAGAGGCTCATATGGCATGATAGAGGCCCAAGAAAGGCGACCCAAGCTGCTCTCTTAAGTGGGCTCGCATGAGGGATGATTGAAAGGCCCAAGTTGAATGTATAATAGTCCAACAGAGCAAACGGTGGAAGAATTAGTTCCACATCGCCTGTCCAGAAGAGGTATGAGGCTTTTCTAGGCTATAAATAAAGAGGTAGACCCTCATGTTTTAGTGCACCATTATTATGAGTTGTAGAGGCGTCCCTCGAATGGATAACCTCCCTTCTCCAGAGACTAAAAGATAGGTGTAGCAATTAGAAGAGACTAGTAGAGAGATAGAGTAGAGGAGTAGAGTTCTGGAGGAGTTCCAGCATGTCGGCGCTTCTTCGCTGTATTCTTCGGGGTTCGGCTCCCTTGTCCGGAACTGTATTCTGAGATACTTTTGTATTCAACATTCTGATTCAAGTAAGCATTTGTTCTTATTCATTCTTAAGTTTGCAACTCGTATTGAGTACTTTGATCTATAGGACCCTGTAGGTTAAAGTTGTATTCCGTAGTGTAGGCGTGGTGCCTCGGCTAGGTTTACTTGTGGATGTCCCCTGATTAGCCGGATAGTGGTAGTCCGCGTAGGTGACAGCTGCGTTGGTTCCTCTGTAGTCCACTTTCCGTTGATAGGATTGATAGGCGCCCCTCAGAAGTGCCGGTAGGAGATTACTCTATTTCTTCTCCTATTAGGTTACTGCCCAGTTAGAACAATATTATACAAAGCTTACCGGTTGTCGGAACTAGAAGTCATTACCTATTTTCTCTTTCTCGATATTTATCTTGCCTAATTGTTGGGTTAGGTCTATAGACTTTATCATCATCACAACTGTTCCCTGTGGATACGATATTTAAAACCTCAGGGTAAAATGTGACATTAGTACGATATACGTGTGCTTTATGGATAATCTTACTTAAATCTTATTTAAAGGAGTGCAGTTAATTTATACCAACAGGCTCATATCCCCCGCCGAGGGGGATAACGTCGCTTGACGGGAACCGTGGGAAGGCGGGCGACGGATATACGTCAAATCGAGGCCCGGGTTTGACCAGGAAGTGCGGCGCGCCCTGCCCGAGGCCTAGGCACGGGGGCTCGTGCGGGACGGAGAGCGGGAGCTTGTCCGAGGCGTCTGCGTGAGGGGTCAGGCGAGACGGAGATGTGTGCGCTCGTCCGAGGCCTCAGCTGGGAGGGCTCGGCCGAGGCGGAAAGCGTGAGCTCACCCGAGGCCTCGGCTGGGAGGGCTCGGCCGAGGCGGGAAGTTAGTGCCCGTTCGAGGCCTCGGCGGAGAGGCTCGGACGAAACGGAGAGCAACGTGGTGGACCTTGGTGTGCCGTGCTTTGTTGCGTGGCCTGGTTTTGCGTCTGTTGGGCCTGATTGTTTGGAGGGACCTAATTTTGGTATCCGACTGTAGCCCCCGAACCTTCGAAGGAGTGGGTGCACTCGTTCGGAGGTTGTGACTTTAAGCTAGGCTTCTTGCCGGGCACGTCGTTAGGTGTTTCGGGCTTTCCAACGCTGGGTGCGCGCAAGCGCATCCGGCGGGTGTAGCCCCCGAGGTCTCGGAGGAGTGTGAGCACTCCTCCGAGGGCTTATACGTGTATTCCGCTAGTGTGTACTCCTAGAGTTTCTGAATCACTATGATTGCTCAATGCCATAAAATGGAATCTCTGGAGGAGTGTGGGTATTCCTCCGAGGGCTTGCGCGTGTTTTGGTTGGAGTGTTCCTACCGTTTGCCGAGCCCCCGGGCCCGTCGGCTCGTCTGGGAGTTCGGCGAGTTAGTTGATGTTTTCCAACCTCAGCCTCTGTTCCGGGGAAGCCCCCGAGCCCCGTTCTGGTGTGGGGCGGCTGAGCGGTACTTGGTCATTAGTTTCATCCGCACCTCTGCATCCCTTCCGCAGGGAGGAGGGTGGATTTCGCCACGCTGTCGTCGACAAGTGTCGATCATGGCTAGATCCGGTGAGCTGTTAACGGGTAAGTCCAAGTGGAATGCCTGTGCCCCGTTCGCTAGGGGTTGGCTAGACCCGGAGGCGCATTCCATCAGAGCCTGCAAGGTGTGTCTGAGGCGGGGCCCGGGTCCCATCCGCCAGGTCCCGGACACGGCAGACACGGCAGGGATCCCCCTACTCACACGCGGGATCCCCCTACTCAGGCTGACTCGCTGGCCTCGGACACGGCAGGGACGGTCCCCTTTGCCGGGGGGCTAGACGTGTATGAGACCGTCCCGAGCCATCCCTAACTCGGAGTCCCGAGGCGGCCGGTCGGACCCACCGGGTGGGCCAGCCTACGAGCCTCGGGACCATAAACGGGCCGTCGCCCGGGCTCCTTCACGGGGAAGGAAGCCTATGGTTCATCCCGACGTGGGGACGTGGGTGCGCCTTTTTAGCCGCCCTTCTCGGTGCGTCCGGCATCGCAGCGCCGTCTGCTGCGAGAGGAGTGGTG
This sequence comes from Chrysopogon serrulatus, assembly GCA_015844335.1. Taxonomy (NCBI): domain Eukaryota; kingdom Viridiplantae; phylum Streptophyta; class Magnoliopsida; order Poales; family Poaceae; genus Chrysopogon; species Chrysopogon serrulatus. Next base: position 28,506 of record JADLZL010006596.1, read on the forward strand.
GGCCCCCCACGTCCAAGGCGGTTAGCGCGCGCTGCGTGCACTGCGGGTCCCACGCGGGGACGTGACGGTGGCGTGTTGCGGCTGCCATCGGCCACGCGCTGCGGGCGTAAGGGCCCCGGCTCCATGAGCCGGGATCCCCTGGGGGGGATTAACCCTGCAACGTGCGTGTGTTTTCCTAACCCCGTGTGGCTGTGGCCGCCCGCGCGCGGGCGCCTGAGGCTCCATGTGAAATGCAATCGAGTAGGGAGATACGCATTAAATGTTGGTAGGTGAACGGGCTAGGGTTTAGCCTGGTATAAATACCTGGGCGGTGGCAGCCGCTGACCTTCCTCCTGTTTTCCCAGCCATTGCCTCTGCTCTTGCCGTCGTTCTTTGCCGGGAGTTTGCTCGGAAGGCCGCCGAGAGAGGAGGAAGAAGAAAGGGGAGAGAAAACCTTGCCCTTGCCGGCCGCCCAATCCAGCCCGCCTTCTTGATGGCGCCGAGGGTCGAAATCGCGGCACGGAGGATCGGGAGTCATGCTCTGGTCACGGAGGCCGAAGCCGACGACGCCGGGCGGAGAAGGGTCTTCTCCGGCCCGCCTCCGACGCCCGGACGCCGGGAGTGGATCGTGCCGCCACCCGAGCACCGGTTCCCCGATGCCGCCGGGAAGGGTACGCCGTGAGACACGGCTGCTCCACGAGCTGGTTGGGGCATGCATGCCGGGCCGGTTCCTCCGAAGCGCCTCGAGTATTATGGATCGGAGCTGCACAACCTCGCCCCTAACTCGATCATGCAGCGGGCGGTGTTTGTCGCCTGTGTGAGGGGTAATTTTGGAGTCGAGGCCCATTGGGACCTCCGGGCTCTTTCTTTGAGGCCGCCTCTTCTTTGAAGGCTCCCAAGGGGTCGGAGAAGGGAAAGAGAGCCCGGGCCGGGAGCTGCACGTCAGTAGCTTGCGAGCCCGCCTCCCGGTAGCCTACATCCCGGCGAAGCTCACGCCCTCCAACCGCAGCTGGGCACGGCAAAAGTGGTTCTACCTCCGCAACGACCACGGCCACCTCCCGGCCTACACCGGGAAGTCGATCGACGCTGAGCCGCCATCGTGGAAGAAGGAGTTGATCCCGAAAAAGGTGAACCCCTGAGGAAGGTGCTGGCCGCCTTTGACGCTGCGTCGACCGGGCGGGGTTGGACGCGTCGGTGGTAATCGCCGGCTTCCACAAGTGGCGGGGTGCTGCCCCTCATGTCGAGGCGATACTCTTTGTGCGACATGAGGGTCGGCAACACCGGCGGGGGCACCGAGATGGCGCCCGAGGATCTCGATCACAAGGAGATCCTCGGCGGACGAACAAGGCGGCGGCGGACCGAATCCTAATGTACAAGGTCGTGATGAGGCTGGACAAGGATTTCATCTCCGTGGTAAGGCCCCCACCTGCGCCCGATGCGTGTTTTCCGTGCTCTTTCTCCGGTTTTTGATTCGGCCTCATCTCCTCAGGGGCTTACTAGAAAGCCGGGAGTATGCAAGCCCCCCCCATCTCCGCGTGGGAGAAGGAGGTTAATAGGGGCCTCCGCGGAGGCGAGGAATTAGAAGATGGAGAGCCAGACGGTGCGAAACGTCCGCAAGCAGCGGGAAAGAGATGACCTGGCGAAGCGCCGGTGTCGCCAGGAGCAGGAGGGCCTCCCACGGGAGGAGATGCCGTCGGACACCACGACGGTGGCGGCGACGGCGGCAATACTTAACGAGGAGGGGGTGGTACGACGACGACCTCGAAATCTCTTGGAGCCGGATCCCCGTGGAGGCGCCGCACCCCAATTTTTCTGGTAGTGCGCAAGCATGCGCAGTGACAGAGGACTCCGCCGCAAAGGGTTCGGCCTCGGCTTCTTTAGAGCCGAGGCCGCGTCCGAGGCCGGCCGGCCGCGACGTCCCCCCAAGGGGGGAGGCGGAACGCCGCAGGGGAAGGGAGTTGCCGAGACCACCCCCCGCCGAGCGAAGGGGGCGCGGGGTCGACCGAGGTCGTGACTCCGGCGGAGGAGGCGCAGCCCCTCCGAGGCCATCCACGCCGGTGGGCCCGAGCAAGAGCGGCCGGCCCCGCCCTCGGGTCAAACCGAGGCGGTGGAAAGGAGTCCCGAGGGCGAGGGGTCGGGACGCCCGATGAAGGGGCGAGAACGGCGGAGCGCCCGAGGCCCCTGTCCTCCCTGATGGGCATCAAAATCAAGGTGCCGGTTGCCAGGTAAGCGTTGCTCGGCCTCCGGACTGTCTCCCGGGGTTGCTTTTCTTTCTTCTTTCCCTCGACGCTCTTTTTCTTCTCCTCGCAGTAAAGCGCAAGGCCGGCCCGGCCCCGGCCCGCTTTTGCTGCGAAGAAGCTGAAGCCGGGGCGGGAAGCGTGAGCCTCGGGGCTGCCCTGCAGGCGGTGGCACGCCCAAAGAAGGGAAAAAGCGCGGCCGAGGTGCCGGCGGCCAAGGAGGCGCCTTGGCCGGGTGACGAGGATGCGGCGAGGGCGTCCGCCGCAGAGGTTACCGCGGATTGGCCATGGCGGAGCCGGGCGCCTGCTCCGTCCCCGCCCCGAGTCGTAAGGGCACGAGGTGGTGGAGATTGCTTCCTCGGAGGAGGCCACCGAGGCGTGGGGAAGGAGCCGCTTGCCGAGGATGTGACTTCCTCTAGCGGCGAGTCGGGGAAGTCACTAGCCGAGGCGGCCGGGCCGTGGGCCGAAGAGCTGGCCGAGGTGCCTGTCGCGGGTGAGGGGCCGCTCAGCCATGAGGCCGGCCCGGGAGCTCATGAAAAGCGTAGCGGGTTAATCTGGAGGGACCGTCAGGACCCCGAGAGGTGGCCGGTCTATGTGCTAGACGACACCGCGGAAGGGCACCTGTGGGAGCATGTGGGGATGTGCCAGGAGTTGGGCGAGAGGTCATTTAGGACTCTCTCGTCGATCCTATCCACGTAGCTCCCTGGCGCGCTGATGGTAAGCGGCCTCCCGTGGTTTTCTTGTTCTAAGAGCCCTTTCGTGACGACTGAATGATTGGGTTTGGTTTCTGCCGGAGCTGGCGCAGGTGTCTCAGACAAAATCGGAGTTCATCCGAGCGGGGGCCGGCCTCACTAGTGAGCTCAATCACTAGAAGGAGCTCGTAGCTCAGCTGGGCACCTCCCTGTCGGCCAGAGACGAGGAGATCGAGGGGATCCGCCTCCTTGTCTCAGACTTGAAGGCCGAGGTCTCGACAGCGCGTGAGGAGGCCACTCTCTCGAAGGGGATTGTGGCGAAACACGCGGTGGACCTCGACCGACTCCGGGCCGAGAGGAAGGTGATGAGGGCCGAAGTTACCCGCTCGGGTGACTCTGTCCGTGCCCCGTCCCGAGAGGCCGGTGACCCTCGAGACCGACCCAAGAGCTCCTTGCCGACGACAATGCCCCGATGAGGGTCGAACTCCTGCAGGGGGTGTCCGAGGCCGAGGCCCTTCACAACCCGGTGGGAAGGTAAGCGTCATACCTGTCTGTCGTACCTTTGCTACCTTGCCTCGGAGTTTGATTCTCAGGCTATCGCAGGCCGGGGAAGTGTCGGAGCTGGAGGTGGACCTCGTCGCGTCGCAGGCGGCCTACAACTCGGCGCAAAGCGAGCTCGACGCTCTATCGCAGAGGGTGGTCGCCGTCTGCAATGAGGTTGAGGCTGGCAATGCCTTTGGGAGTAGTCTCCATTGGGCAAATGGCCGCGCTACCTGTGTGGATGGAGGCGCGCCCTGGACGCCCTTCGGATCGGGGCGTGTCGCACACGCCGCGTTGACCATGTCCCACTATGAGCTCGATCTCCCTCGGATCTCCGAGGGGCTCGTGGTGGCCGAAGAGGAGGTGGGCCGCGAGAGCGAGGTGCTTGCCGAGCTCGTCCAGGCGGCCGAGGCGAGCGGGGCCGCATCCGCACTGGTTGGAATCTTCACGCCTGCCGTCGTCCCTGCTCCTGTAGTTGAGGCTGGCACCGCCGATGCCCCGGATGCCGATGCCCAAGACGGCAGGGGGCCGGACGCCCCTCAGTAGGTTCTGTAGCTCGGGCCAGAGTGCCCATGTAAAAAAGAAAAAACTATGTTAGTTTCTTTTGGAAGTACTTATACCGATGGCCTATCACGGCCTTGTGTTTTGTGAAGTTGTTTTGTGAAGTTGTTTCCGTTTATTTTTCACGCCCTTTTCGATCTCGATCCACACTTAGGCTTAGAGCTTTGCGAGACTATTTCGAATTTAGAGGCCGTTCCCTAGTCGAGGTTAGTGAGTGGAGGTACCGTAGCGCACGGGCGTAGGTGGCCTCGTGGCTCGCCAACCTTGACATTGAAGAACAACCCTCTCGCAATGCCCGAAGTCGTTCCTTGGCCGAGAGGGGCGAGTAGAGGTTCCGTAGCGCATGGGCGTAAAGAGACCTCGCGGCTCAGCCGGCCCTAACCTCGGAATGACTTTCCTTA